>SNQJ01S0021151.1:39044-91383 GCA_010110895.2 Picea sitchensis | reverse complement strand
TCCTGTTGCGGTCTTCTGAGTTGTGAAGGATAATGGTGAAGAATCCTTTGGATCCCAGCTGTAGGTCATAGTGACCTCTGGGCTTCCACCAGTATTGGATCCATTTGATCAAATCCCTCTCAGAGGGCCATAACCCTAGAAACTTTCCTACCAGAGCATTGTCACGCATGTACTGTTTTTGTTCCTCTATACGTGGTGAGCGTACAATATATTTTGGGGCCTGCGGCACCTGTGGGATGCACTTTCCGGGAGTCCAAGGGGCCGTCGCTTTTGTTGGGGTCGCCCCCTTGTCTGGATCTATGTCCATATCGCGGTCTTTAAAGGTTCCTTCCTCTAAGAGAGCCGCGCGCAGCTCAGGAGGAGTCTCGAAGGTGGGTCTTTTCGTGCTTAGTGCGGCATCCTTGCCGCTGGTGACTTGGCTGTAAGAGATGCCGGACGGCATTCCCTCGTCGTGATTCGGAGGCCCCTGCGGGGCGGCCATCAGAAGGACGCAGCTCGTGACGGCTGGAGGTTACAAAACCCTAGTTGCAGAGCTATCCCGATGTTGAATGAATCGCCAAAATCAATAATTTTAAACATGTTTGGGTTATGTTTTTTAATATAAACTTTAAATTGAAATATGTAGGAGAATCTATCAACATGGATGATGAAATATTAGAAAATGTTGATACTAACAAATTTGGGAAGAAAAAATCTAAGAATTATATACGATGTCAAACTAAGAATATGTATAATATTTTTTTCAAAGATGAATTAGTAACAATACAAGCTCAACTTTTACTTTGTCTAATGAAGTCAAGAAAGTTAAAAGAAGCTACATAATTATTGGTTATTCAAAAGTCGACAATGTATACAAAGGTAAAACATAATGTCTTTAATAATATAACTAGTGTATTAAAAGATTTTGGAAAATATCGAAAAGAAGATGATTGTGTTGCACGTAGAGCGATACAAACAACAGTTGTTTCAACTAGCAATATAAAAGATCGTTTGACATGACACATGGAAAAAACAATAGGAACATCAAGAAAAACATTACACAAACATAAAAAAATCCGATTGCAAATAGATGTAAATGATGAATTGGTTTGTTGGACAGTGATTTCTAGACAACCCTACAAAGACAGAATTATAGAAAATGTTGAAGAATTGGCCCGTAATTGTTGGTTGGAAGAATCGTGTGTTTCACCACATACAAAGGATGTGTTACGACAAAGAATAGAATGAAAACAATATGAAGAACATCCAATATATATATTGTCAATGACACAAATATAGTTTCTCAATAAGTTCAAAGAAGAGCACAAAGAAGTTAAAATTTTCATCAATACATTTGTGCAACAAAAACCATGGTTTGTTAGACCCATCATTGTTCGTGACACTTGTTGTTGTTGTTATCATGTTGAATTTTAGATGTATTATGACACGTTTTTGGATTTTGGTAAAACTTTATGGCCAGGTTCACCTCCTCCTTCCACATTCTGTGTTTTTATATCTGAAATTATATGTGAAACGGAAGATGATGATTTATTTTACAAAAAAGAAAATGTGTTCGTGGAAATAAATGTGATTGTTGTGGAAATCTATGTTTGTTTCATTCAAAATATCATATTGATATGAATGATCAATCATTTTCTAATATAAGATTCAATTGGAAGAGATATGAATATATCAAAAGCACGGCTCCACATTCTTCAAATGTTATTTACAAAAGGATTGATTTGAAGGTAGATAGAATCTGTGTGATAGATTTTTTGAAGATATTTGAGGAAGAAATCTATAAATACACCAAGAATTCACATAGATCTCGATGGAAAGATATACAATTCAAACAATCTCGTGAAGTGTTTCCACTAGGGAAAATTTTGTCTGTAGTTGATTTTGCAGAGAATTACACATTCACTGCACAAAAATAAATACAGAGAAAATATTATCATTCTGATCAAGTCATGATATTTGTCCACATTATATATAGAAATTCTCAATGAAGTCTTGATAACATAGAAAGAACCAATGAGAATCGACATGTTATTAAAGAATATCACTTTTATATAAGTGATGATCGAGCACACGACACACATTATGTACAACATTGTTTTGATCAATTTTATGATTCATTGAAATAATGTGAAATCAGATTCAATTGACATTGGATATGGTCAGATGGGTGTGTGGGTTAGTTCAAATCTTCACGATCATTCTATTGGTTATGTCATCTTCATAAAAAATTAAATATCACACATTGTTGGAATTTTTTTTAGACTGGTCATGGAAAAGGAGAGCACGATGGTGCAGTGGCATGTATAAAATGATAACTTTGAAGGTATCAGATGAACCCTCATGTTGATCGATTTGAATCCGCTGAACAAGTTGTTGAATGGTGAAAAATGGCGCTAAGCCATGAATATAATCTGTCAAGGGATGTGCACAGGTGTGTCTATATATAAATGTTACACATGTACACAGTATATTTTTATTTGAACGTGTCTAAATTTATATTCCAACTTCAATCGTTTTCTTGAGAGATTTCAAGTTAACAAGTTCTTTTCTTCTACAAGTTTTTTTGGTATGTTGGAATCCAAGATGTAAGTAGATCAATCTCATATGACGCTAGTACAATACTCGGGACACGAAAAATACTTTAAGTTAAAACAAAATGTTTTCAAAATGTGTTTGCATTTGATAGAAGAAATGAGTCTTGTTTTTGTTCAGTTTGCATAGAGGACACAAAATCCATAGTTATTTGCGAAAATGAAAATGAAGGATATGTTAAAGCTTGGAGACATACTGAACTTAATGTAAAAGGGAAAATGCCACTTGCAAGCTCAGATGAGAAGGAATCAAATGAAACTATAGTGTTAGATGATGGTGATAAAGTTTCTGATCTTATTAGAGAAGGTAATTTTTATGTTAATTTTTTTCAAATAACTTGTAGATGTACTTGTGTGATAATCTAACATGAACTATTTGTTGTCCAATATATCCAATTATTTGCAAGAGATGGTTTTTCCATGGTTGCACCTGTAGACAACACTGAAAACGTGAAATATTATTTGATGCGATGCACAAAACAAAATATGAGGCTATTAGAAGATTTTGATGATAACAGTTTTATATATGAAAGAGAATCCATTGTGATGAAAATATTTTTTTTTCAAGAAACCCATCAAACCAATAATCATGTTCACTTTCAAGACTACCAGTCAGATGTCACGAGTTGTCAATATAGTCATTTGGTATGTGCAGCGTGCATAAAGTTATTAAAAGTTCAATAAAAAATAAAAAAGTTAGAAAATGGAAAATGTCCAAAGTCGATCATGAACGAATAATTGAACATGGAATACCATTATGATGTTTTTAAACAAGTGACACATATACATTCCAATTTTTATTTATTTTTATTGAAAGTACATTTCAAAATTTGATGACTTGTTTTGATTATTTTCAACCATATTTCCAAATAGGATATTTATAGAAATGGTGTGTATAAAAATCTTTGGATCATTCTTAAAAAACACAGATAAATTATGGTTCAACCATATTCTATGTGTGTTTTTCAACCATTACACCAATCAAAATTATTTTATGAACATTACACCAATTAAAATTGAGTTGTATACCTCTTGTATTGTGAGCATTTTATTTTAAATTAAAAAATTGTTAGACACCATTTATATCGAACACTTACTTTTTTCAATAGTATTTTTTTCCATTTTATTTCAATAATATTGCATTAATTTTAAAACAAGTTAAACATATTTTATATTTTCTATTGTAATAATATCTTGTTTAAAATTTTAACTCATTCCGATTTTTATTTTATTTTACGAGCATTAAATAAATTAAAGTTGAATTGAACATCTCTTTTATTTTGAATATTTTTTTTAATTATTGTTCTCAAAATTAAAAAAAAAAAAAAAAGTTAAAAACATCTCTTTCGTTTTGAGATTTTATTTTATTAAGGGTATATGCACTTTGAGGTGAATATTTATTCTAGCTTTAGCATGTTTTTAATGATTACATGATAAAATTAAAGAAGAGTTAATTATCTCTTCCATTTTAAGGTTTTATTTTATTGTCACATCATTTTGAACATTTTATTTTATCATTATCACACAAACCAAAAAAGAGTTGAACATTTCTTCTATCTCAAGATTTTTTTGTATAAACATTACCTATAATTAATTTGGATCTCTTCTATCTTGAGAATTTTATTTAATTACTATTGCACCAATCAAATAAGAGTTGAACATCTCTTCTATCCTAGATTTGAGAGCATTGACTTCTTTAAGTGTTAATTTTTTTTTCATTTTTAAAATTAATATTCCAACAATTAAAAACAATTCAAACATCTCTTCCACTTGTTGTAATAACACTTTACTAATAATATCATATATATAGCAATATCTCTATTCTAATTATTAAGTTGATTTATATTTAAAATTTGAAATTATTTAGAATCTTCATTTTAATAATTAAGTTGATTTCATGTAAACTTATTTAGAAGTGTTAATCATTAGAATTAAATTGTAATTAATAGATCTCTTCTCTAACAAAGTTAAGGAAATTAATACAACCTTGTCTAAAGTCAAGTGAATTAAATTGTAATTAATAGATGTCTTCTCTAACAAAGTTAAGGAAATTAATACAACATTTCCTAAAGTCAAGTGAAGGCCCTTACAAAAATGTGAGTTTATGTGAATAGTACTAAACCATAGCCTGCAAATCATTTTCCTAATGTAATTCCATTTCATACATGTTATCTGAGTTGTAAAAGGGGTGTTTCTTGTTCTTTGGCATCTCTAAAATACAATTCTTGAATGCATAACTCTCCTTTGAATTCCACATTGGTTACCTTCTTTCAAAATCAAACACAAGTTTTGTGAAAGGAAATTGGTAGATCATGAAAATTTCTTCCTTTTAGTGCAATTCATAGCAGCATAGGTTTTGCATGTTTAAAGTATTTTCTACTACCATATATTCTCAAATAAGTTTTAAATGGTTTAACATGTTGTCTACTATCATATATTTTTAAATAGATATGCAATGTTACAATCTTGTATCTTTGACAAATTAATTTTTTCTTGTCTATCTATTGAGTTTGCATATTCTTAAATATATAAACAACAACGAATTCTTGTATTATTGACTTTGCATATTCTTAAATAGATAAATAAGAGTTCACATTCTTATATTATTTCACTTTAATTTTTTCTTTTCATTTATTTAGGAGATCTCATATGCCTATCTTTCCTTTAGTTTTTCCATTATTTATTTTTTTATTAGTTAAGTGCATCTATGTAACCAATTTATTTAACATGTCATATTCTTATCTTTCCTTTAGTTTTTTTATTAGTTAAGTGAATCTATGTAACCAATTTATTTAACAGATCTCATATGCATATATTTCCTTTAGTTTTTTATTAGATAAGTGCATCTATGTAACCAATTTATTTAACAGATCTCATATTCCTATTCTTCATTTAGTTTTTCTTTTAGTTTTTTTATTAGTTAAGTACATATCTATGATGTCATATGCCTATCTTTCCTTTAGTTTTCCCTTCAGTTTTTTTAGTTTTTTCTTAGTTAAGTGCATCTATGTAACCAATTTATTTAACAGATCTCATATGCCTATCCTTCATTTAGTTTTTCTTTTAGTTTTTTTATTAGTTAAGTACAAATCTATGATTCCATATGCCTATCTTTCCTTTAGTTTTCCCTTTAGTTTTTTTCTTAGTTAAGTGCATCTATGATCTCATATGTCTATCTTTCCTTTAGTTTTTTTAATTAGTTAAGTGCATCTATGTAACCAATTTATTTAGTAGATCTCATATACCTATCATTCCTTTAGTCTTTCATTTACCTTTTTTTATTGGTTAAGTGCATCTATGTAACCAACAGGGTCATTAATAACTAGAAAAAATAAATCTTTTAATATAAAATAAATTTGCTAAACTTATTTTAACAAAATTATTTGATGATATGTCATTAGAATCATATTTTTGACAATCCACAATGAACATAAAATGAAACATTTAAATTAATACATATTATAAAAGTGAACAAAAAAAAGAAATATTTAAATTAATACATAGAAGAAAAGTATTTAAGAGTTTGATGCTTAATTTAATGCATTGTAAAAAGGAGAATATACAAAACATTAGTTCATTACTAGTTACTTTTTCCATTTTTTTCCATCAACTTTGCGAAATCAAATATGAGACAATAAATTGCTATTTTGAATTTCAAAATTATGATATATATATATATATATAAACAAATTCTGAATAGTTACACTGTAAAATACATAAGTTCCACATCCATTTTAGGATGATAACAAAAACTAATACATTTAAATACAAATCTAGACTCTAAGTCATCGCTTTAAGATAGATCACTTCATACCTGCAATTCAAACCTACAAAAAAAATAGAATTCAAAAATTAAAACTTTACAATTCAAACATGTGAAATAATACAAAATTCAAAAATTGTGATTAAAACAAAATTGACATACATACCAAAAGTGTTAAGTCTCATCCTCCAACATACTCTTTCCCACAAAATATATTGTAAACATATTTTCCACCAAATATAATTTAGACATCTCTAACAATAAAAAACAATAATAAAAAAATAAATAACATATATTAGCATATATATTGTAACTAAATATTAAATAAATAAATTATATACCTAACCACTGTTAAATAGATCTAAGATAGTTACTCTCCAATTAAGAGTACATGATTTAAACA
The DNA here is from genome assembly GCA_010110895.2 of Picea sitchensis. NCBI lineage: Eukaryota > Viridiplantae > Streptophyta > Pinopsida > Pinales > Pinaceae > Picea > Picea sitchensis. Next base: position 84,626 of record SNQJ01S0021151.1, on the reverse strand, counting down.
ATTTGTAAATCTTATCTAAAATCTTAAAAAGAATTAAAGAGAAAAAATGTGTTCTTGGTAAAAACAATTATGAGTTAGAGTTAGAAAATAATCTGAAAATAAATATAGAACTGTGTATGAAGAAAACTCACAAATATCCATATTAAGATATTCTTCCAATGAAATACTTATCTCCTTATGGATAAAGTCTCAAATCCTTCAGGTGAAATTCTCATTTTGGATAAAATCCCAAATCCTTCAGGTGAAATTCTCATCTGAGGTGATGTTATTGTGTTTTTGGTAAAACAAATTGTGAATTAGAGTTAGATAATAATATGAAAATAAATATAGAACTTTGTATGAAGAAAATTAAAAATCTCGATATTAAGTCATTCTTCCAATGAAATACCTATCTCCTTGTGGATAAAGTCCAAAATCCTTCAGGTGAAATTTTCCTTGTGGATAAGGTCCCAAATCCTTTATAAATTATCATCCCAGGTGATGTTATTCGATCGTATTTACACAACAATAAACTATTAATCGCCTCAGTAGTTAAATACTTCGCTCTTCTTCTACAGTGGTCATATAATCAAATTCCACGATGCCCATTCAAACTAAAGGACTCATATATCTCCATATTAAGTCATTCTTCCAAAAAACTACTTATTATCTAAAAAAAATCACAAATCTCCATTTTAAAAATCATTCTTCTGGAAAATACTTATCTCCTCTTTTTGCGGTGAAATAAATGTTCTCATATAATCTTGCATGTACATGAAGAAAACACAAATATGCACATATGTATTAAGTCATTCTTCAAAAACCATTTAAATGGGATGTATTCATATTAGATATAATGAAAGGCTCTTTGAAATTATGTGTGAGTTAGCTCACATATACATTATGTGTGAACTTATTTGTAAATCTAATTGAATGTTGGTTTTTGTGATTAGTAACCAATTTAGTTAAGAGTTTGAAAATACCCTCGCAAGAAGGAATTCACTTCATTGTATGTAGAAAACACAACTGTTCATACTACGCTATTCTTGGAAAAGAAAGCAAAGAATGCAATCGAAGAAAATTTAGAAACTTTCTCTTTTCTGATGTGAGATAGAGTCTGTTCTCAAATATTCAAATGTTCAAGTTCAAAATTAAGTTTTCATCATGATATAACCTTAAATAAGATTGAATGTACACCATTTAAGACAATAATAAACTTATCTAGGGGTTCTATATATTTCAAAATAAAAGATCAAAGTGTTGAATAGGAAAGGCTAAACTAAAAATTTGATAAAAGTCAAAAACATACATTTATGAATCATACTCAATGAACACATCCTTCCCAAATATAATTGCTTCCTCCACTTCCTCCTCAATCCCAGTCTCCCTCCCAAGCACACTCTCTGGTACTCTCTTCTCCACATTAACCTATATAACACATTTCAAATTTGAAAATTTGAAAAATTAAATTTAAATGATTTTAAGACATTAAATGATACCTGTGAATTCCCACCCTCTTCAAACACTCCCAAAGAGAATTAAGACAAGCCTGCCCAAGTAGTAGGATATGGAATAGGGATCTGTGACCAACACAACTAAGAACTAAATGTAGGATTCAATGTGTTCACAATTATACAAAATTATAAATGTTGTTGATCTCTTATTCAAAAGAATGGAGATTGAACAACTATTAGAAAACACATACCTGATTCAATCCATCCAAATTTAAACGTGTGGAATCAAGTCCCCTACTTACTCGAGATTCATTTAACATATCTCCAAACTGCAATTAATGGCAATAACAACTCGATTATTTCTATAGATACAATGATATCTAAATCTATTATTAGAAGTAAATTATCATAAAATGCATAAAACATTTCCTAACTAGAACACATACCAATCTATGGTTAGAGTCATAATTCTGAATGACCTTCTTCCAACCATCCCGACAAAATTTTTCATACTCCAAAACATCTTCTACTGACATTTTATCTAAATACGCATATGTTATATAAACAAATGTGGCCCAGGAATTGGCTTTCGCTCGCTGATGATTCATGCCAACATCAACACCATAAAAAATTGCTTCCAAATTTTCCCCGATTGCATTCATGGCCTCTTTGCCAACCTTTGATGTAGCCTGCAACTCTGAATGTGAGGAAAATTCTCTTGTTGGGCAAGATATTAAAGGTTGTGGAGGTCTCGGCAATGTCTCACTTCGATATTCCTCTTTGTGATCATATGTACATCATTTACCGGTCCCATAATATTTGAACGGTAGACTAGTATAATCAGGGTGCATGTGCAAGAAAAACTCTACAAAAAAATGTCTTGCAAAATAGTGTCGAACCTCATTGTTCCACGGAAATTTCTCATATGCCACCAAAAATCTATTATACAGATGTCCTGCAATATCAGGGTGCTTAAAATATTCCACCTTGAACATCTTTCCCTTTGGGCCCTCTTTGAAATTGAACATCGAAATGACGTCTTCTTTTGAAACTCTATTTTTTACTGCCTCCCATTTATCAGGGTCCATCACCTTTGAATTTCTCTACCTCAATAAATGGACAAAACCATTAGTCATTGGCCATATCATCTGATATGCATCTATAAATTTTTCTATTGAATGAAAAACAATTTGCAAGCTTTGTTTACTCTCTTAAGGGAGTTCCAAGACCACAAAATTATTTTCCAACTTCCTTCTAACACCTGAGCATCACTCAATCATCATTGTTTCAGTAATCCCTTCCYAGGGAAGTTGATCACCAACTTCTGAAGGATAGGTGGATGTAGGCGTGTAATCTTATGTTTCTTGATAACGCGGCCTCCTAAATCCACCTTCACCCTTTGTACTAACATTTGAATCTCCGTGACARCAACCATCTCTTTCATTGTCGTTCCTTTCTCTGAACTCATTATCTACACACACATTTGAAAGTAATTACAACATTTAACTTCACATAAATTTAAATACACAAAAATATAACAAAAATAAACAAAATCAAAGAAAACTACTAGGAATATTCTCTTGTCCTGAGGTATTCCCTACATTCTCAAGTGTAGGAGTATCAATGTGCAACCTATCTAAGAAGGATGCATCCATACCACTTTCTTGATCAGGTTGTGCATTTGATCTATTCACAGACTCATTTGAATATCTCTTATGACAAGATTGTTGTTGGTCACTCGGAGTCTCAGTCAAAGAAGGAGTTCTTATTCTTCCTTCTTGGGATAACCTAGAGAATTTGCGAGAAATGTTTGGAGAATCCCATGTCGACATATCTCTTCAATATCTATCCAGAATGCAGATTTTATCAATAAAAATGCAGAGAAGTGCCCAAGTTCAAGAAATTAAAAACGCAGGGAGAAATCAAAGTTTTAATCAATCAAGTCGCAAATGCACTCGTTCATAAGAAGGTGAAAAGACTAAACACTCATCGATGAATCAATCAACTCAAAGATAAGAGATAGACATCAGGGAAAATACTTATCCTTCACTCATCATCCATGCAAAGAAAAGTAGGGCATTTGAATCTATAGTTATTTAAACAATGAAGTGACAACCGTCTATGTGACTCCTGACCGATTACTCGTGCACGAACTGATGACTAAAGGGATAAGGGACAGAAGATAAAACCACAATATTTTCATAATAATCAATAAAACCCACACATATAAGTCATTGAAATCAAAATTTGGGTTCCCCAAGGGAAATCAATTCAAAAAAATAAAAAGCAAGGGGATTCATTAAAATTTCTCTATGGTCGGATCCACTACAAAAATGTATTAGAAAATTTCTTTAAAATTACTTAAAATTTTCGTTTGGTTGGATCCACAAACACCACATATAATGAAATGCATTAGAATCCCCAAAACAAAGAGTTTAATCTTCATAACCTCACACACCTACAAAATTTAATGTGTAGGTGTAACAACCCCAAGGATGCAGCCACGTGCGAAACCAAAATTTTTATTTTTATTTTTATTTTGAAGAATTAAGGGAACAAAGGAAAGGACGACAAAGTTTGACCATGCCCCCGATGACAAACAAAAGCACGCAACCCAGGCAACATGAAACTACAACACCATGCAAAGACACAAGGGAAACTAGGCAAAATAGGCACAAAATAATCAGGAGTAACGACCTACCACCCGATGCAACAGGATATGTCTACAAGATAAGGGAAAAATTATCTTTCCTGACATAATGACATTGACGAACAAGACTAGGTCCTCAAGGCGCGTGAACCAACACATGCGTCTAGGTAAACATAAGACGCTCAACCATGCTCACAAGGTAGGCACCGACTCTGACCAAGATGTCATTCGCCGCTAACCCATAATGTGTGCCATTATCCCCTCATCAGGAACCATGTTGTCCCTAGAAGAGAGGCGCGACAATAAACCTGGCGCAAAACAAAAAGGGACCAAGACTCAAGAAAGATCTGACGCGTTAGAAATAGAATACTAACTAGGATACTATACCTACCCCACTCCAAGTTGATCAAACACAACAGGACAAAGAGAAGGGGTGACGCCAACCCACACAACATCGTCCCCAACCTCACCAATCACCCAATCTAACCGGTCTAGTGGTACAAGTGTTTGACAAGATTAACCCTCTAAATTAAGCAAGTCCCACCCTTAAATTAATCTCTAAATTACCATTTGATTAACCTTAAATAAATTAAGCCCCGGATGGGGTGACACGTAGACTAGAGGCCACAGGTGGACTTGCACTAGGCCATATCATAAATGCCATTAACCGTCACCCACGCGCCAGCCTTTACCATGAAGGACGGCCATAGATGCAGGGGCAGGACGGAGAGATTTCTCCCTCGCGCGAGCATTTACGATCGCTGTGGTTCCGGGATGACAAAGGCTAAAGGTGGAGGGATGGCTTCGACTCTCGTTTATTCGGTTTTTCCCTCGGCTCTGAGATCTGTCTGGATTCTCTAGAGCAGCCCAATTTTATGTTCGTTTAGTTTATGCAGCGACGCCCCAATGCAGTTCTGCATTCTGCATCTTACCCGGTGGTTTGGGGGCGGTCAAGCGTTTCTGGTGTCTCTCTCTCCGACCACCTTGAAACAGGATACGATTAAACTGCAATTGCAATTGCCCTGCTCCTTTCTCATGGCAAGGAAGCGAAGAGGAACCCCCCGCAGGGGCGTAGCATGGGCGACTCAAAAGGAGCAGAGGCGCCGCAAGGATCAGCTTGAGCGGGCCTTAGCTCTAGCGACGTTCATTCTAAGATAGAGAGCCAGAGCAGAACGAATAGAGTGACTTTCCACCATTGCTGAGCTGAGTGTTGGCTGTAGCAGTGATTTTCGAGGAATGGCGCCGGGGTCAAGGATCAGTTGGAGCGGGCCTTAGCTCTAGCGACGTCCATTCTAAGACAGAGAGCCAGAGCAGAACGAATAGAGTGACTTTCCACCATTGCTGAGCTGAGTGTTGGCTGTAGTAGTGATTTTCGAGGAATGGCGTCGGGGGTCCTGCAGAATTCCGGTTCGAAGGAGGAGTTTCCCCCTTGCATTATTGAGGAAGACCCGTCCCTGGCAATTTCTATGGAAGACCCGTCTTTCTGTGAGAAGACTCATGCGGAGACCCATCCAGAAGCCTGCAAGTTCAATCCGACACTGTTAGACGACACTCCTGGTTGTATCGTGGAGGAAGTTCCCTGGCGGGGTGACGAAAATTGTAGCTGCCTTGGTGCACAGACGTTCGATGAAGGCTCGAAGGGTGCGATGGATACGGTGGAGCAGATGGCGTTCAACGGGAGCTCCGAGGCGACGATGGAAGGGGGTAAAAGCTTGCATGGCTCAATCATTGAGGACGAACACCTGGCTATCCTGTGTGATCTTCGTGGGCCCATGTCGGATCTGGAACATCGGGCTCTCCTCATGGGCCAGCGCATGGATATGCTCTTTGATGCGCTGTCCAATGAGCCTGTCAAGTGGAGATGTCCCCTTTGTGCACAAGCCTTCGCCATCCTGGCAGGGACCACGCGGCAGAATTGCGGGGATGACAGGGCACCAGGCACTTAGGTTTCTTATGCTATTTCAGTTTCTAGTTTTATATGTCTACTTGGTTCCTAGCTTTATTACTTCACTGTTTATATGTATTTAAACATTTTGCATCTGTCCTGGTTTCCTCCGGGAAGGACAGATGCTACTCTGCTTTTAAGATTTTCATGCTACTGCTACTTGCCCGTTATATATGCTGGTTTCCGATAAATCGACAACATTTTGGGTGGCTTCAGATACACACTTTCTATACTCTGTAAGAGTTTTGGTTTTCTAATATAGCAGGTTCTACTTTTTATTTAAAAAAACCTTAAATAAATTAAACAAAAATCCAAATGGCCATTCTACCTAACACCTCAGCCATTCAATTCAATCTAAAGGGCATCAACTACAAATCGATTAGGCAAATATGCATTGAAATCTATCATTAAATACAATTTAATTAATATTTATTTCACGCCATTTCATCAATCTTCTCTAAAATGACAGGTCTAAATTAAATAAATTAAGTCCATATACGCCTATCTAGATCTTCGAGTGTAATTTACCAGATTAGAAAACAACCATGTCACTTAACTTTTAAGACATAAATAATTTAGCACGCCTAAATGACTACTAGTCAACAACTTGCGAATCTAATTAACCTTAAGTTCATCCAATACAATCTAAACCATAACTACCTTTAAGGAATACAAAATTCTACACCTTCAACTCAACAATACATATTTGAATAAGAATTAATTTTCATTAATAAATAAAAGGAATTTATGTAGAATTAGTTAAATAAAATGCAAGCTACTTAACCTTAAATTTTTCATAAAATTGCCTCCTTCCGGGCTGGCATACATGACTGAAGAGATAAATATTTTCCATCAAATTACCAGGCATTCAACTCAGGAATAAATGATTAAATTTAAAAAGGATGACAGATAACTATAACACATTCAACCCCATGCAGAGTAGTATCTACGAGGATTACGCATCAATCCATAATTGGCTGAGCGAGAGATTGGGCAATCCATGCAATCTTGATCTCATATTAAGGGTAGAATCGTGAGCATTTAAACCACAATATAGTCAAGTCTCTAAGGGGAAAAATGTGGGTATTTAAAGAAAATCTAGTCCCACATTCAAGGCAAGGCGTGGTCCATCAAGGTAGCAAAACAGTCAACAGTTTTATCAGCAAAACTTTCAGGGGCATGTAACAACAAACTGTCAAACATTTTAACCTCATTTCCATGGTAAACTAAAACAAACACCAGTCATTATTAAATGTCAAACCATGGGCATTCAACAGGGAGATGCAAAATCAATTTAATTGGAAAAAATGTAAGCTTTAAAAAGAAAACGTAGTCATCCTGGGTGGGGCAATTCGTGGTCTTGGAAGCAGAAAAACACAGTCACGATTTTATCTGCAACCATGGACATTTAATCAGCATTTTGGCCAACCTTCAACGAGCAAAAATGTGGTCAAAAAAGAAGAAAATAGGAACGATTTTGACTGCAAACCATGGGCATTAACAGGAATAACTCAGCCTCATTTAAATGCAAATATGTGACAACAACAGGAATCGAATAGAAGAAATTTTTTAATGCTAAAATCAGTCAACCAATAAGGCAAAAATCACCCCAAAAGAAAAACTAAATGGAGTCTAGAGAGGTGGCGAAATCGCCAGGCAACACATAATTTAGATAGCAGTATATTCTTTATGCAACCACAAACTTCTTCAAGTAAATCACCAGGCAACAAGTATTCAGACAACAATACATTTTCTTGGCAAAACAAAAACTGAGATTAAATTAATCCCTTGGATTCAAAGGCATGGAAAAAATTTCACAGCCCAATAAAAAAGGTATGGAGTAAAATAAATCACAGGCCAAGCGAAAATTGCTGACAGGAATGACAGAAACCCCTTTTTTTTTCATTTCCAGGATGCAAATTATAAAAATGTAGAGATTAATTAATTGATCCGTAAAGATTTAAAAATGGGGTAAAACGAGATAAAGACGAAACATAAACAAGTCGATGATGAAGAGAAAACTTTGCCAACAATCAATTTGGCAGAGTCAGATGTTCGTATGTAGCCATAGGGAGAACCTTTAGCCAAGGACAAACATCAGAGGTAAATGACTGACATGAATGTCCTTTGCTGACCATCCTCGCATATAAAAATAGGGCGTTGAGATCCATAGGCCTATTAACGGTGAAGCGATGACCGTAGATCAGGCTCATGGTTGACTTCTCAAGCGAGGACTGATGAATTGGGGACGAAGGGGAAAACAACCAATAGGGTAACAATGAACACCACGGGTTGGTCATGATATGCGGGGAACGAAGGTCATGGGAAAATCAATCACTCATCCAGCTAGGCAAAAAACATTTCAGTCATCAATCTAGAAAATCAGTTCACCTGCCCAAATAAAAATGCAGCTCCAAATCATAATTCATACAATAATATACCATACAAAAATGAAGAATGTGTACCATTGCATTGTCACCCGCTTTGAGTGACATCCTTCGTGCTTCATGCATCTCCTGCTTTTCGACTGGCGAGACTTCACCGATACCTCTCATCCAATGCTAGGGGTACTCTTATTTCCCCTTATCCCCCCGAGCTGCAAAGGGGCCACACACACACTATCCAGAGATTTCAGCTAGCTCCCAACTTACCTCACAAGGCCGAGCTACCACGCCTCACCGCGCTGGGTATCCCAACTCTCACAAGCTAGGTCAGTCAAGTAGAGATTTCTATAGCATAACGTTACGAAAACAGAAAAATATCCATCCTCCATCTCCTCCCTTCATTATATAGAGTTTTGTAGTCCCTTACTTACCTAAAATCTCATTTAATTAAGTTTTTAAAATTTAATTCCTAAAAATTCCTCCCCGTACAAGTGTCACCCATCCCCTTCATTCCTCCATAAATTAATTTCTTTAACTAATTAATTATCTTGATTTCCCTCACCCACCTAGAGTCACTCCTAGAATCACTCCTAGGGGTCCCCAAATTCTCTTACATGTTTTAATGACTTCCCCATTATTAAATTGCTAGTTCAGTTTAAATTAGAAAGCTCTTAAATGCTATATACCCTTACTAAGTTTGACTTTATGCTTTTTCCCTTAGGTTTCCCTTTTCTTCTTATGTTTCCCTCTTTTCCTAGTTTCCTAAATATTTTAGATTTTCCTCTTTGCCTTTTTCATTTAGGACTCAAATTAGCAATTGTAGAAATTAACCCCCTTTTTCCTTTTTCCCTTTTTAGTTAACAATTTTAAATTATCATAAAAAAATAAAACAATTATTCCCCTTTTTTTAAATTTTGCCCTAACAGATTTTTATGAATTATTTAAATTTCTTACCCCTTTATTGTTACAAGATTTAACATGGAGTATAATTATTATTTATGTTGTTTTTTAAAAAAAAATATTATTTATTTATTTATTTATTTTTATTTTTTAAATAGATAGATAAAATTTTACCCCTAGCATAATTTAGACTTAGACCTTAATTTTTCATGCTGGGCGACATTTTATTATGGAATTTGTTTTTAAAAGAATTTTAACACGTTATTCATTCTAAGGCCATCTAGTTTCATTCATTTATCATGAATAATGCGATGTGCCCTTCAGGATGCACTAGGTGCTCCAAGGGTGCCACTCACATTAATTTGTTTCCCTTGCGCGACGTGCCCTTTAGGATGCACTACATGCTCCAAGGGTGACACTCGCCTCTTTCCATTTTTCTTACGCAACGTGCCCTTCGGGATGCACCACGTGCACCAAAGGTGACACTCTCCTCTTGAATGACTTGGTAGACATCAAAAACCCCTCGACTCAATACTCTGCCAGGTGAACTTATGGGAGACTAAGGGCCTCTAAGGAATAAGGCCCCCACCTGATTGTGTGCCCCTTAGAATCATCGTGAGAGACTGTCACAGTGTGCCCTCACGGCATCGTGGGTCCTCTCAAACTAGGTAAATGTTAACCTATAGTTTAAGCCATGATGAGAGTGCTAGTTGGCTATCGTTGGGCTGTTGTCCACACCTCTCCCTCAAGTTATCTGGTAGTCGTGCATGACCCCTTTACTCCACATGTGAGTCTGGTTAGCAAACTATCATCAGCCTGCATCATCAACGAATCATGTCAGAATATATCCATATCATATCATCTAATTAGATGCACTAATATCACAGTAAAAAAATCAAACCCCAATGGTACACTCCCTGACTTGATCCAGAGCCCAAGGGGTTCCATCGATCCCTCTCCATCCTCGAGGTCCAAAATACTGCACACTTAGTAAAACTGCATCAATAACACTTGTCTATGTCAATGCAGTAAAACAACATGTCATTAACCCATAATTCCTCATAATCAAAATAAACGTTTTAATAACATAAAATCCAAATCACTTGCAAGCAAGTGTCCTTAAAGAATAAGTTCTCTCAGTGCCCAAGAGTGGGATGTTACATACACCCCCTCTTGGTCTAAACTTCCTCCTGAATTTTTACAGTAAAAATGTCGAAATAAAGTGTATCACGGTATCATAAGTGTATCTATCAAACAAAAATGGAAACTATTGGTGCATATCATATGCATCCTTCCAGGTCATTGAACGTGGACTATAGATGTCCCACTGGATCTTGACCTGTTCTACCGTTTGACTTCGTAGCTGTTGAATGTGATGATCCAAGATGCGCATCGACACAGCCATGAGTGCCCCCTCATCTGATACCTGCAAGGAACTCATGTCAATAACATGTGTAGGATCACTAATATAATGTCTCAAAATAGATACATGAAAAACATCGTGCATATGCCTCAAAGACACAGGCAAGGCTAGTCGATAGGCCACGGGCCCCTTTCTCTCCACAATCTCAAAAGTTCTCATGAACCTAGGGGAGATTTTAGCTCCCTTTCCAAACTTGATCGAACTCTTATGCAATTTATCCCGCAAGAATACTCAATCATCGACCTCGTAACTATGATCGACACAATGAACATCGACATAACTCTTCCATTGATCCTACGCTTCGTTAATACTTTGTCTTATTATTTTCATTTTCTCTTCCATTTCTTGGATCGCTTCTGGTCCCACCAAGACCCTATCCTCAATTTGATCCCAACTCAAAGGCGTTCGACACGGTGGACCGTAAAGAAACTCAAAAGGCACCATATTAATGGTGCTTTGGTAACTGTTGTTGTAAGCAAACTCCACCAATGGCAAGAATTATTCCTAATGATTTTGTTGGTCCATCACGTACATGTGCAACATGTCCTCCAAGGTCTGCTTCATTTGTTCGGTCTGCCCGTTAGTCTCTGGGTTATATTCCATACTGAAGTTAAGTTGGATTCCCAAGGCCTCTTGGAAACTTGTCCAAAATCATCCAGTAAACATTGATCCTCGATCGTATATAATCCTCTTAGGCACGTCATGTAGCCTCACAATCTCACTGATGAAAACTCTAGCTATGTCAGGTGCCTGATACATTATACGCACAGGAATAAAGTGAGTACTCTTCATCAGAGTATCTACTACTACTGGTGCAGACCCTGACCCTTGGGCGAAGATCCACGCAGGATAGTTATAATTCTCCTTAAGCCGAAGTGGCTTCTTTGTCTCCCTACTGGAACCTTTAACAATTTTGATCCATAGGTCCTTGTGCAAGCGCCTTTCGCAATTCGTGTGTTCACGGGTTGAAGACCCTCGACTTATCCTCTCCATACGTTGATACATGCGATGCGATGGATATGGCTCCTCCTTGTTAGATCCCTCTGCATGTAACCATCGTCTAGGGCTAAGCACTAGTCTCACTTACAACTCACAGGTTCGCGAGTTGAACGGTTGAATCCACGGGCCCTCCTTTTACGAGATTCCGAGACACGAAAGTCAATGAAGGTTTGACTCCTTCAACGACCCTCGGAACTTGCAACTTCATGACTTCCAATGTTGAACCTTTGTGCCCCTTTCTCACGAGATACTGAAGCATGAGAAATCAACTAGGGTATTGACTCCCTCTTCGAACGACACGTGTCCACCACCTGTCACTACTTCTTCCTCTCTCCGGGCGTCTTATTCTCACGCCACCTGTCAACCACGCGAGTCCCACCAAGTGGATGTGCCACGTGTTGTATGAGCTCTCGCAACTCATAATATCGTGACTTTTGCAATCGAAACTGACTTATTTCAACCTCTGAGATCTCGATACAAGATATAACGAAGAGGTTGCTCCTACTTCTCGCTATTCAGGAATTTGCGCAACCAAAGGATTTTTTTTTCCCTCCTTATTCATGAAATGCGATATTCCATGCAGACTCAGATCTGATGGTTCTCCTGTGGGTTTGATTCAATGGTCTGGATCTCTCCCTCTGCTTCTCACAAGCTTGAAACTTTGTGACTCCAAGAGTTTTCTCCTCCACTTCCTAACTCACGAACCCTGAGTTCGTGAAACGACACCTCCAGCAAGATCAACAGTTATGGCCTTACTCTATCCAACGGACTATTTTAATTCGAGCTTCCGGGGTATTGGGAGTTCAAAACTCTCAGTCCCAAATGCTGCCTCCTCTACTTTTCAACAAGCGAAATGCCAAAATCCTGAAACTCCACAGAGATTTTTGTCGCGACTCGCGACTTTGGGACTTTCGTTCCTCTATGCTCCACTCTTTGCAGTCAGGATCCCTCAGATACCGAGATGATCTAACAGCTTGTAAAAAACATGATCAACGTCCACAATGATTCTAGATCCAAAAGTGATGATTTTTCCTGTTTCTAACCACCCTGCAACTTCTCTAGATCCTATGGTCCTCGTGGCTTCGCAAGTTCTCCACAGAGAATTTTGACTGTTCGATTTCTTCCTCGAGAATCTCTGTGAAACAACAAACGTTCTTCCCTTGAAGTGTTTCTATATCCATCTTCCTTTGAAGTGTTCAAAGGTGGTATCCCTTCCAATCTTTAACTTGTAAACTTGAGTCTCTAAAGGGACTCCTTCACGCACTCCTTGTGGAAATCATTCAAATACTCCTAAGTATTTAACCTTTCGACTCTGTGCACTCCTTGCAACAACAATATTTCAACCTTCAACCTTAGTTGATATGTTCTAAGGCCCCGACTAGCCTACGCACACCTTGCACGACTTCTATGCTTCTCCTACACTTCTGCTGGAATAAGAAGAACGGTATCCCTCCTGATCTTTCTGAGATGAAACTCGGAGCATTTGTCAAAGACATCTTGCGGACGTTTCACTGCACTCCTTGCAGAAACTTATCTCAGGATGAGAAACAATTGAAACTCATTCTCTTCCTCCCTCAGACTTCATATACTTAGCATGAAATCATACATTTAACCCAGAATAACAACAAAGACATCAAAGAGAGAATAAAATAATTGTAAGCATACTATTCAACATATGTAAACAACAAACATCATAACACCATGAAATCTAAATCAAAGCTTCATATATTAACTCAGATTGATTTTGTACATGGGTTCTTCTCTACATCTCTCTTCTACAACTCTCTTCTCTTCTATTCTGTGCTAATACTAAAATCCTACCATGATGCAATGGTGAGGGTGCCTATATCCATTTTTCCCTCCTACTCTCTAAATTGTCCAATCTATTGATTCAAACCTACCTACTTTCATTAATTGGGTTGAAATGCCTTTTACATTGACAGATGAGAGCGATTCACTCAATATATGTTTTACAATCATGCAAGTGCGCTCCCCTTAACTACTACATTAACATCTATTCATTAATTTTTCAAAAACATTTCAAAATGTGAAGAATGAGTGTTGTGCTCCTCCAACTATCTTTCGCCTTCACGCTCGCTTGACTTCTTACGATGCTCCTGCATCAACTATGAAAATTGAGTCATCTCTCCTTGCTTTCAACGACAATCCAACAATAAAATCCATTGAAATAACATCCCATTTCAATTCTGAAATAACGTGTGGCTGTAGTAATCCTGTTGGGTGTCTATGTTCAGCCTTTACTTGCTGACGTTCTAAACATCTGGCCACATAGTTGACTATGTCTGCCTTAATTCCCTTCCATAAGAATAAGGGTTTAAGGTCTTTCCTCATCTTTGTGACTCCCGGGTGAGCCATGTAAACTGCCCTATGATCCTTTCTTAGGATCAACATCCTCAACTCATTGTTTGGTGGTATGTAAATCTAATTTTTAAACCTCAATAACCATCATCATCAAATGAAAATCCTTCAAATCTTGGCACCATCATTGTGTTTTGTCCGATAAATCCCTCGACCTCTTTGTACTAGTCATCGTCATGCTGTAAATTTAGAATATTTTCACGTAGATTAATCTAAAGAGGCAGTACCGAAAATATGCGTGGTCGCCGACTCAATGCATCTGCCACTCGGTTCACTGTTCCTTTTATGTAAGTAATATTGAAGTCATACTCGCTAAGCAATTCCAATCAACACTATTGTCGTGTGTTCAGGTCACTTTGTGTAAAGATGTTTTTTAGTCCATAGTGGTTAGTCTTTAGTTCAAATTTTCATCCAACAAGGTAGTGTCTCCAAACCATCAAGGCATATACAATGGCTAACAACTCCAAATCGTGCATCACGTAGTTGTCCTCATGCCTTCTCAGTTTCCTCGAGATGTAAGCGATCACTTGTCTATTTTACATCAAGACTCTGCCTAAGACTTCCTTTGATGCATCAGTGGATACCAAGAATTCTACATCCTTGTCAAGGACCTTTAGTATCGTTGTTGTTGTCAACAACTCCTTGAGCCTCCGAAATTCTTTCGTGCATTTCTCGATCCAAACAAACCTCTTGTTTTTCCTCTGCAATTCCATGATCATATTTGCTATCTTCAAAAATCCCTCGACGAATCGTTGAAAATATCCTACTAAACCCATGAAGCTACACACTTCCGGGACATTCTTCGGCATAGGCCATTCCATAATTGCCTCGATCTTGGTTGGATCCACGACGATGCCTTCACCGAAGATGGCATGCCCTAAGTAGTGAATTTTTTATTGATAAAATGATCATTTGGACAACTTCCCATACAATTTGTGCTCTCGCAGAAACTGTAGTACCAAGCGTAAGTGCTCGTTATGCTCCTTCGTCATCCAAGAGTAAATCAAAATATCCTCAATGAATACTTGGATGAACTTGTCCAAATACTTGCAGAACACCTCATTCATCAAACTCATAAATACCCCGAGGACGTTGGTTAGTCCAAATGGTAAAACAGTAAAATCATAATGTCCAAACCTCATCTTGAAGGCGGTCTTAGGGACATCATCCTCCTTGAACTGTAACTGGTGATACCCTAATCGCAAATCGATCTTTGAGAACATCATCGTACCCTTCATTTGATCGAACATATCATCAATCCTCGGCAACAGATATTGATTCTTGGTCGTTGCCTTGTTCAACTGACGGTAGTCAATGCAAAGCGTCCATGACCCATCCTTCTTTCGTATGAAAATAATAGGCACACCCCATGGTGACACACTAGGATGTATTAGTCCTGGGTCCAACAATTCCTTCAGTTGCATTCTCAAATTCTGTAACTTCAGAGTTGACATCCGATAAGGCACTCTAGATATCGGTTCAGTTCCCGGTTTTAGATCTACAGTAAAATCCAATTCACTCTTCGGCGACATCCAAGGTAACTCCTCTGGAAATACATCTGCAAACTCTCTCACCAACGGAAGGTGATATAGAACCTCCACTACTCCCTTATCTTTGAACACAAGGATCACATAAATCTTGCACCCCTTGCACATGCTCTTCCGTAGCTGAAAGGAAGAGATGAACCTCAGGGAAACTCCCTGGTTCCAGCCTGCAATCACATGTCTCTATCCCTCATCATCAAACAAGCTCAACCATTTCATCTTGCAGTTGAGTATCGCCTCATGTAATTCCAACCCGTTTATACCGATCACAACGTCATAAGATCCTAGGATTGTGACATATAGGTTGGCCCTGGTGACGAACTCTCCTAGATTAAGGATACAACCTGTAACCTTTTCTCCAACCTATTGTTTGGTTCTTGAGGCCATCTCTACAAAGTTAAACTCATCTTGTTCAACTACCTTTACCTTAATCATTTTTAGTGTTGCACCAAAAATGAAACTCTCGGTAGCACTAGGATCTATCAAAATACTAAGGGTCTGGTCAGCGATGGTACCAATCGTCTTGAGCACATTCAACTGATGCTTTGCCTGGTGGTTATTCACTATTGCATCAATATGATGGGCCTTTCCCATATCTCCCACGGTAGTGGGTCCAACTGATCTGGACGTTGTAGTCCTCTCCATAGGGTAGTCGCACACTTAGTGTGGATCCCCACACGTTCAACACCCTTTTTTCGGCGCAGTAGTCCTGGTACGCTAAGTAGAAGATGACAGCCCACCGACCTAGAATCCTGGTCTATTTTTCTAAATGGGCCTAAACTTCTACTGCTATGGTTGACACCACTGCTCATGTTGTGGTCCCTGATAAGGTGTCTACTATTGAGCCATCGGTTGCCGAGGTGTAGTGAAAGTGGATCCCCTTTGGAAGTTACAATATCCCGGCATATGTCTGGCTGGTGTCTGATGTTGTTTTTCACTAGATGACACCTGCACTACTGGTCTCGCTGAAGTCCTAATCTGACCCTCGTTGATAAGCTCCTCCTCTGCTATGAGGGTCTTCTGTACTACATCATGCAAGGTTTGAGGCATCAAAATCCTAACGTTTTCACGTATGTTTACATTAAGTCCGAACACAAACCTGTTGACCTTAAGTTTCTCAGTGTTAAGATGTGGAACATACTGGAGTAGCTCCATAAAACAGGCCTCGTATTCGAGCACCGTACGACCGCCCTATCATAAGGCATTGAACTCATTAAGCTTACGCTCAATGAATTTATCTGAAACGTACCTCTCTCAGAATCATTCCTCAAGCAGTTCCCATGACACGTCTTTGATGGCCATGTTCATCTATGGTAGGATAATATTCCACCATAGAGGAGCGCTCCCCTTCAGTTGAAAGAGTGCCATGCAGACCTTTATGTTGGAGGTATAATCACGAAGTGCAAAGCACATCACCATGTTCTCCAACCATGCCTCGACAGTTGTGTCGTCCGGGGCACCAAATAAATCAGGAATTTTGACCTGCTCAAGTTCATGGTGAATGCTACCAGTACCGTCTGGAGTGCGCGATGGACCCACAGTGGGTGCTGGCGCCCTGGCCTCATCTATGTCCAAATGGTTGATCAATGCCTCAGACATGAGATGAAAAAATCTCATCATTCCGACCTCATCACCAACTGCTATATGTTCCTGCCTGACAACCTGCTCGTCTCCCTGGGGTTTAGACCCCTCAGGCATGGATGTTATTGGAGGCATCGCGCCTCCTCCACTAGCACCCCATCGTCTACCTCTACGACGCCCTCTAACCATGATTACCTGCACGAAGACAAGTCAACTCAATTATCAACATTATAATCAATCATATCAACGAACGTTGTAGCGATCCCAAGTCATAGGTTGAACCCACTCTGATACCATACGTAACAACCCCAAGGATGCGGCCACGGACAAAGCCAATTTTTTTTATTTTTTTTGGAAGAATTAAGGTCACGAAGGCAATGAAAAAAAGTTGTGACCACTCCCCAGACGACGAACAAAATTATGCAACAAAGGCAACAGGTAACTATGACACCACACACAAACACAAGGGAAACCAGGAAAAACAGGCACATAATAACCAGGAGTAATTACCTACTGCCCGATGCAAAATGACACACCTACACGCTAAGGGGAAACTTACCCTTCTTGACATAACAACGTTGAAGAACAAGACTAGGTCCTCAAGGCACGTGAACCAATGCATGTGCCCAAGTAAACATACGATGCGCAACCACGCTCATAGGGTAGGCACCGACTCTGACCAAGATGTCATTTGTCTCTAACCCATAAGGTATGCTATGATCCCCTGATCATGAACCATTCTGTCCCCAAAAGAGAGGCGCAACAGTAACACTGGCACAAAAAAATAAGGGACCAAGACTCAAGAAATCTCTAACGCACTAGGAACCGAATACTGACTCGGAGACTATACCTACCCCACTCCAGGTTGACGAGACACAAGAGGACGAAGACAAGGGGTGACACCAGCCCACACGACATTGTCCCCAACCTCACTAATCACCCAATCTAACCGGTCTACTGGTACAAGTGTTGGACAATATTAACCCTCTAAATGAAGCAAGTCCCACCCTTAAATTAGTCTCTAAATTACCATTTGATTAACCTTAAATAAATTAAACAAAAATCCAAATGGAGATTCTACCTAAAATCTCAGTCATTCAATTCAATCGAAAGGGCATCAACTACGAATCGATTAGGAAAATATGCATTGAAATCTATCATTAAATACAATTTAATTAACATTCATTTCGCATCATTTCGGCAATCTTCTCTAAAATGACAAGTCTAAATTAAATAAATTAAGTCCATATACGCCAGTCCAAATATTCAGGTCTAATTTACCATATTAGACAACAACTATGTCACTTAACTTTTAACACATAAATAATTCAGCACGCCTAAATGACTACTAGCCAACAACTTGTGAATCTGATTAACCTTAAGTTCAATCCAATACAATCTAAACCATAACTATCTTTAAGGAATAAAAAAATGTTATGCCTTCAACTCAACAATACATATTTGAATAACAATTAATTTGCATTAATAAATAAAAGGCATTTACGCAGAATTAGTTAAATAAAATGCAAGCTACTTAACCTGAAAGATTGCATAGACTTGCCTCCTTCTGAGCTGGCATACATGACTGAAGAGATAAAAAATTTCCATCAAATTACAAGGAATTCAACTAACGAATAAATGATTAAATTTACAAAGGACATAAGATAACTATAACGCATTCAACCCCATGCAGAGCAGTATCTACAAGGATTACACATCAATCCATAATTGGCTGAGTGAGAGATTGGGCAATCCGTGCAATCTTGGTCTCATATTAAGGGTAGAATCATGAGCATTTAAACTGCAATACAGCCAACTATCTAAGGGAAAAAACGTGGGTAATTAAAGAAAATTTAGTCCCACATTCAAGGCAAGTCGTGGTCCATCAAGGTAACAAAATAGTTAACAGTTTTATCAACAAAAATTTTGGGGGCATGTAACAGCAAAACCGTCAAGCATTTTAACCTCAATTCCGTGGTAAACTACAACAAACATAAGTCATTATTAAATTTCAAACCATGGGCATTCAACAGGGAGACACAACATCAATTTAATTGGAAAAAAATGTAATCTTTAAACAACAAATGCAATTATCCTGGTTGGGGCAATTCGTGGTCTTGGAAGCAGAAAAACACAGTCAAGATTTTATCTACAACTATGGGCATTTAATTAGCGTTTTCGCCAACCTGCAACGAGAAAAAACATGGTCGAAATAGAAGAACACAGGCATGATTTTCACTGCAAACCCTGGGCATTAACAAGAATAACTTAGCCTCATTTAAATGCAAATTCGTGGAAGCAACATGAATCGAATAGGAGAAGATTTTTAATGCTAAACTCAGTCAGCCAATAAGGCAAAAATCACCCCAAAAGAAAAATGAAATGGAGTCTGGAGATGTGGTGAAATCACCAGTCAACATGAAATTCAGATAACAGTATATTCTTTATGCAACCGTAGACTTCTTCAAGGAAATCGCCAGGCAAAAAGTATTCAGACAGTAGTACATTTTCTTGGCAAAATGCAGATTGAGATGAAATTAATCCCTTGGATTCAAAGGCATGGAAAAAATTTCGCAGCCCAAAAAAATATGCATGGAGTAAAATAAATCACAAGCCAAGCGAAAATTTCAGATAGGAATGGAAAACTCCCCCTTTTTTTTCATTTCCAGGATGAAAATTATAAAAACGCAGAGATTAATTAATTGATCCATCAATATTTTAAAACGGGGTAAAATGAGATAACGACGAGACATAAACAAGCCCAGGATGAAGAGAAAACTTTGCCAGAAATCAATTTAGTAGAGTTAGATGTTTGCATCTAGGTGTAGGGTGAACCATCAGCCAAGGACAAACATCAAAGGTAAATGGCTGATAGGAACATCCTTTGCTCACCATTCTCGCACAAAAAAGCATGGTGTTGATATCCATAGGTCTATTAACATCGAAGTGACGACTGTAGATCAGGATCCTGGTTGACTGCTCAGGCGAGGACTGATGAGTTCGGGACGAAGGGAAAAATAACCAATAGGGTCAAAATCAACACCACAGGGTGGTCACGATATGCGGGGAATGAAGGTCATAGGAAAATCAATCACTCATACAGCTAGGAAAAAAATGCAGTCATCGATCTAGACAATCAGTTCCCCTGCCTAAATAAACATGCAACTCCAAATCATAATTACTACAACAATCTACCATACAAAAATGAATAATGTGTATCGTTGCATGATTTCCCACTCTCAGTGACATCCCGCTCGCTCCATGCAACTCCCACTTGTCGATCGACGAATCTTCATCGGTACCTCCCAGCCAATGCTAGGGGTACTCTTCTTCTCCCTTAGCCCCCCGAGTTGCAAAGGGGTCACACACATACTATCCATAGATTTCAGCTAGCTCCCAGATCGCCTCGCAATGTCGAGCTACCACTCCTCACCGAGTTGGGTATCCCATCTCCCACAAGCTAAGTGAGTAAAGTAGAGATTTCTATAGCATAACGTTACACAAACAGAAAAATAGCCATCCTCCATCTCCTCCCTTCATTATATAAAGTTTCGTAGTCCCTTACTTACCTAAAATCTCATTTAATTAAGTATTTAAAATTTAATTCCTAAAAATTCCTCCCCATACAAGTGTCACCCATCCCCTTCATTCCTCCATAAATTAATTTCTTTAATTAATTAATTATCTTTATTTCCCTCACCCACCTAGAGTCACTCCTAGAATCGCTCCTAGGGGTCCCCAAATTCTCTTACAGGTTTTAATGACTTTCCCATTATTAAATTGCTAGTTCAGTTTAAATTAGAAAGCTCTTAAATGTTAGATACCCTTACTAAGTTTGACTTTATTCTTTTTCCCTTGGGTTTCCCTTTTCTTCTTATGTTTCCCTCTTTTCCTAGTTTCCTAAATATTTCAGATTTCCCTCTTTCCCTTTTTCATTTAGGACTCAAATTGGCAGGTGTAGAAATTAACCCCCTTTTTCCTTTTTCCCTTTTTAGTTAATAATTTTAAATTATCATAAAAAAATAAAACAATTATTCCGCTTTCTTTTAAATTTTAGCCTAATAGATTTTTATGAATTATTTAAATTTATTACCCCCTTATTGTTACAATATTTAACGAGGAGTATAATTATTATTTACGTTGTTTTTATTTATTATTTATTTTTATTGTTTATTTTTTAAATAGATAGATAAAATTTTACCCCTAGCATAATTTAGACTTAGTCATTAAATTTTCATGTTGGACGACATTTTATTAGGGAATTTTTTTTTTTAATTCTTAACATGTTATTCATCCTAAGGCCATCTAGGTTCATTAATTTATCATCAAAAACGTGACGTGCCCTTCAGGATGCACTAGGTGCTCCAAGGGTGCCACTCACCTCTTTCCATTTTTCTTGCGCGACGTTCCCTTCAGGATGCACCATGTGCTCCAAGGGTGTCACTCACCTCTTGACTGACTTGGTAGACATCAAAAACCCCTAGAGTCAATACTCTACCAGGTGAACTTGTGGGAGATTAAGGGCCTCTAAGGAATAAGGCCCCTACCTTATTGAGCACCCCTTAGAATTATCGTGAGCGATTATCGCAGTGTGCCCTCATGACATCGTGGATCCTCCCGAACTAGGTAAATGTTAACCTATAGTTCGAGCCATGGCGGGAGTGCTAGTAGGCTATGGCAGGGTTGTTGTCCACACCTCTCCCTCAACTTCTCTGATATTCATGCGTGACCCCTTTTCTCCACATGTGAGTTTGGTCAACAAGATATCGTCAGCCTGCATCGACATTAACGAATCATGTCAGAATATATCCTTATCATATCATCTAATCAGATGCACTAATATCATAGTAAAACAATCAAACCCCAATGGTACACTCCCTGACTCGATCCGGAGTCCAAGGGGTTCCATCAATGCCTCTGCATCCTCGAGGTCCAAAATCCTGCACACTCAGTAAAACCAAGTCAATAGCACCTGTCTAGGTCAATGCAGTAAAACAACATGTCATCAACCCATAATGCCTCATAATCAAAATAAATGTTTTAATAACATAAAATCTGGATCACTTGTGAGAAAGTGTCCTCAAATAATAAGTTCGCTCAGTTCCCAAGAGAGGGATGTTACAATAGGTTGTTAATGAATTAATGTATAGGTTAATGAATCAAAACAAATTGTTTAATGTATATGTTATTAATGAATTAAATAATAAGTTGTCAATTTGAAGCTATATTATATGAATATAAATATCATCAATAACATAATAATTAGTTCCCATCTATAAATATTATATGAAGTTATAATAAATGAGTATAATAATTAGTTCCCATCTAAGACTCTTTTATTTCTATATTATACTTTATTATCCAAAATGAACTATTTGTTATAATTATTCCTTTAGTCAAAGGGTCACTACAATTGGAAAAGACCACCAAAGTGGGAGACTGGTTCCTTTTTTAGGAGTTTACTATGATAAGAGTCTATGGCTTGGAAGATAAACCATATTAAAAGTGAGTGTTGAATTTGGTAGAGAAGCCATATCAAGAGACTGAAAAAAGTGAAATTCATTCAGTTACTGACTAAAAAGCCAAGCATATTAAATTAAACATTGATCGGATGAATTTCAAGGAAAAACCAAATCTACATAAGTAGGCACAAAGACTAAACATTCAGCCATGAATCAATCAAATCAGAGATAAATAATGGATAAAAAGAAGAGAAAATTCTTATCCTTCACTTATCATCCATGCACAGAAAAGAAGGACATTTGAATCTATAGGTATTTAAACACCGAAGTGACGATTGTCGATTCGGCCCCTGGCCGACTGCTCATGCACATACTGATGACTAAAGGGATAAGGGACGAAAGATAAAAACAAAATATTTTCATAATAATCAATAAAACCCACACAGAGAATTCATTGAAATCAAAAGTTTGGTTCGCAAAGGGACTGCCATTCAACTCAGACGTTTATCATTCACAATGCATAGTTTATCAATAAAAATGCAGAGATGTACCCAAGTTCAAGAAATAAAAAACGCAGAGATAAATAGAATTTTTAATCAATCAAGACGCAGAGGTACTCGCTCATAAGATGGCGCAAAGACTAGACATTCAACCATGAATCAATCAACTCAAAGATAATTAAGGGATAGACAGCATGGAAAATTATTATCCTTGACTCATCATCCGTGCATAGAAAAGCAGGGCATTTGAATCTATAGGTCTTTAAACACTGAAATGGCGATCGTCGATTCGGCTCCTGGGCGACTTCTCAGGCACGGACTGATGACTAAATGGATAAGGGACATAAGATAAAACCACAATATTTTCATAATAATCAATAAAATCCACACATAGAAGTCGTTGAAATCAAAATTTGTGTTCCCCAAAGGAAATCAATTCAAAAAAACAACAAGCAAGGGGATTCATTAAAATTTCCCTATGTCTGGATCCACTAAAAAATGTATTAGAACATTTCTTTAAGATTCCTTAAAAGTTCCCTATGGTTGGATCCACAAAGACCACATATAATGCAATGCATTAAAATCCCCAAAACAAAGAGTTTAATCTTCATAACCTCACACACCCACTAATAACATAAGAAATCTTTAGTAAGTGGTACACAACAACTTGTTATGCCTTTAATCTTGGCACATAAGAAATCTTCCTTTACTAACTGGTGCACTTTTATCTAATCACAGATTGGATATTGTTATATTATATAACATATGAACTGTGCAAATGTTATATTATATAGTTGGATCACTTGAGAGATTTAAGGACAATTTGTAGGATAGTTGTGGATATGGTTGAACTAAATACATAACTGTGAAATATTTTATGGTCAACTAAAGTTACATAAATGGACCTGATTGTACTATAAACTAAGGGATTTCCACTAAGGGATTTCTACATTGAGTGGATAACTACCCAAAATTAACTCAATAGCATGTGCATAATCTTTGAACATGGTTCAATCCACTAAGACCATATATATATTCCTTATAACATTTATTTAAGATTCATTAAAAGTTCCCAATGGTTGGATCCACTAAAAAAAACATATTAGAACATTTCTTTAATATTCCTTAAAAGTTCCCTATGGTTGGATCCACAAAGTCCACATATCAACCAATTTTATAAAGTGGTTGTTGCTATTAATATATATATATATATATATTATTCTTTTGAAAATTATTGATTGATAATGTATCCTGAATTTAATAAAGTTTATGATGGTTTATTAATGATTAAATTTAATACAAATTTAATACAGTGTTAGTGGGTCTAATGGTTAAGAACATATGTTTTTTCCTCTTCTCTTAAGAAATTTTAAATGAGTTGACAATATATACTAACAAACCCTTTAAACCCTAACTTCCTGACTTAGTTGCAGTTTGCGTCTTCCGTGACTTAGTTGCAGCTTATCATCACCTCTTGATCTCATTAATGAAAGCCGTAGTAAATGCCAAAAGTTTTCCTCATTGTGGGATGCCTTCAGATTAGTTTTGTTCTATTGAATGCCTTAAATTATAATATTTTTTCTTCTAGATCGATGCTGCATTACATTTACCTCACAGTGTTTGCTCTTACATTTACCTCGATATTCGAAATTTCATAAAAGTACAGTGAGTGGTTTGTATAGTTTATTTTAATCCGAAAAGTTTTTATAGCACTACTTATCTTTCGTGATGTTCAAAGTTTGGTGTCTAAGGTAGCACTCTCATAAGCATAGGAATTATTCTAGAATGACATCTATGAGAAGCTTGAAACCGAGATCTATGAATGTCTTGTTTTCGTAATTGTGTAGATGAGTTCATGATCGTCGCCTAAGTCATTCTTCTGTCGCTATGCTGTCAAAATTGCCAATTCCAAGATATCAATTATATGTCGCTCACAATTATTTGATCTTCTGGTTATTGGGAGAGGATGGGACCATAAAGGTATGATTAATGATCTAAGATACATCACCTGCTACCATTTTTAGTATGATGTGAAAAGGTAATGATCTAAGATACACGATGTGCTATTGTGCCCTCAAATACAAATCTGGATGCAAGTTAGGCCATGTGGTTGCAGCACTTGCAAGTTCCCCTTCATATGAAGAGTAGAAAATCCACCCCCGCGAACAAATTTTCCAACACTACATTTCATGTCCTCTGTCAACCCAAGGTTGATGATGAAGATGAAGATGGGGTAACTACGTTATATTATGAGCTCTATTCCTCATAGCCTGTCGTCCATCGTTTTGATCCAGGATTACTGGTGGTTCCTCCTATTTCTCACACAAGGGATCTACAGGATATTATAGGTCAGTTCAATTTGGTGCTTCACAGGATGCACATCTATCCTCTCACTCTCACCATGTCAGCAACTATGTCAGGAGTTGGTACAGAAAACGGTGGTATATTACAAACATCTTCATGGCCATTTGTTATACTGAAACAATATTATGGGATATCTCCAGCTCAAGTTCATGCTTGGTCTCTAGATCTGGGTTTGTTATTTTTCTTATGGGTAAGAAATTTCCCCCATTCGAGGAGGAATAGGTCATGAGATCGAATATTTCTAGACAAATATCCACATCTATTCCACTCCCTTAGTTGATCATCGTCGTTGTTCCTACTCCTTAGACGCAGCAACATCAACAACAAGATGGGCCTACCGCAATGAATTCATGGATGTATGGGCCTTACAGAGTAGCCACTCCAGGAGTTTCTAGTAACCCTTTTGGGCCTCCTCAAAATGACATGTCAGGAAATCATGCACCATCTGCACCGCTGCCACCTTGTCCACCTGGCATGGTGTCTTTAGGATCTCAACACTTTCGACCTCCTCCGCCAAGTAGCCAACAATTTCATCTTATGGCTCAATGTATACCGCTGCCAAACATTGAAACGACTCCATCTGTTCAACCACAACCTCTAGAGTATCCTCCACAAATACAACATTTTCCTCCACGTCTAGGGCAACAACAACAAACTCTGTTCCTGGTACATCAGCAAGAAGACGAACTTCCATCACAAAACATTCATGGTACATTACTTATCCAGCAGCCCAATACCAGCACCAACACTCTCAGTTTTTCCTTTAGCACTCTCTATGCAGAAGCAGATTCCATATCATCCTCTTGATTTACAGGTTACGCAACAATCCATCTTTTGTCAATTATTATCCGTTTCGGCCATAAGCACTCCACCAGTGCTCCTCTTCCCATTGATCATCATCTGCTAGCACATGCATAGTTAAATTCAAACTGATCCCACGTCTCAGCTTCGCTACATGGTAAACATTGTTGATAAGACCTTTTATAAATCAGAGGAAAAGGTGGAATTCCATTTACGTTGATAACATTTTGCGGGAACATAAGCTTAGATGACTTTTACCAGATATGAATAAATAAAAGGTTACGTTGCTTAAAGAAGGTGAGGATGAGACATCCAATCTCCTCATATATATATAACCAATTTTATCAACTTTCCTTTATATATAAGTAACCAATTTTTTCAACTTTGTAAGGTACATTTTGACCCTAATAACATGACTTGACTGAGAGGCATTATAACAATATATATTTATTAATAGCAATTAATATTTATTAAGAGATTAACATATGATTTAGTGTAACATCCCTCTCTGGCACACTAAGAAAAATTGTTCTTTGAGGACACTTGCTTGCAAGTGATCTGGACTATTATGATATTAAAACATTTGTCCTTGATTATTATGCATTATGATAGATGACATGATGTTTTTCTGCATTGACATAGGCAGGTTCTATTGACTTGGTTTTATTGAGTGTGTAGGATTTTGGACCTTGAGGATGGAGAGGCATTGATGGAACCCCTTGGAATTCGGATTGAGTCAGGGAGTGTGCTATTTGGGTTGATTTATTTACTGTGATATTACATTTCATTTGATGATATGATGTGGACATGTTCTAACATGATTGTTGATGATGTAGGCTGACGATAGCTTACCGACCAGACTCACATATGGGGTAAAGGGGTCACACACGACTACCAGAGAGATTGAGGGAGAGGTGTGGACAACAGCCCTACCACAGCCTACTAGCACTCCCGTCGTGGCTCGAATTGTAGGTTAATGATTACCTAGTTCGAGAGGATCCATGATTCCGTGAGGGAAGACTGCGATAATCGCTCATGATGGTTATCAGTGGTGCGCAATAAGGCGGGGGCCTTATTCCTTAGAAGCCCTTAGTCTCCCACAAGTTCACCTAGCATAGTGTTGACTCTAGGGGTTATTGATGTCTACCAATCAGTCAAGAGGCGAGTGGCACCCTTAGAGCACATGGTGCGTCTTGAAGGGGACGTCACATTGATGATGATGAAGGAACAAACCTAGATGGCCCTAAGACATTTAACATCTTAATAAATTCTTAAACAACTTCCCTAATTAAATGTCACCCAGTTCAGAATCTAGGTTCTAAGTCTAAAACTTCTCTAGGGGTAAAATTTTGTCTAACCTTAAGAAAAATACCCTATAAAAAAAAAATAAAAAAAATTAAACTAAGAACCGCTTAAGTAATAGTTTGTCTTCATAATTTTTTTTGGGTAAAATGAAGAGAATAAGAATTTAATTAAAATCAGTGGATTTAAAATTGTAAAGAAGAATTTAATTGTTTAACTTGTGAAAGTGTAAAAGATATTAAATTATTAATAAAAAGGAAAAGAGTTTAATTTGCGCAACTGCCATTCTGGCTCTAATAAAAAGGGGAAAGAAGGGAATAATAAAAATTAGGAAACTAAGGAATTGAGGAAACATAATAAGGGAAATAAAGGAACTTATGGTAAAAATTAAGGTCAACTTAGTAATGATTCCGCAATAAAAAACCTTCTATTTTGAACTAAATTAGCACTATCATTTTAGGAAAAGTATTTAAAACCTATAAGGGAATCTAGGGACACCTAGGAGTAAAGATAGGAGTAACTCTAGGTGGGTGAGGGAAATGAGACAATTTAATAAATTAAAGAAAATAGTTAACAGAGAATCGTGGGGGATGAATGGCACCTGTACGAAGGAGATTTTTAGAAGATTTTTATTTAAAACTTAAATTTAATGAGATTTGAGGAAAGTTTGGAAGTTCTAAAACTCTATAAAAAAGAGGAAGGAGAAGGAAGAAGGGGATCGACGATTAGCGTAATGTTACGTTGTCGGATTTGTGACTTGATTGATTACTTGTGGGGAGTTGGTATTTCCCAGCTCAGATAGGAGTGGTAGTTCGGCCTTGCGAGGTGAGCTAGGAGATAGACGTACCATATAGATAGTGTGTGGCCCCTTTGCGGCTCGGGGGGCTAAGGGGGAAGAAGAGTAACCCTAGCGATTGGCTAGGAGGTACCGGTGAGGTATCGATGGTCAGTGAGCGGGAGCGGCACGGAGCACAAGCACGGGATAGCGTCTTCGGGTTATTCGTCATCGATCATAGGTACGCAAGCGCATTTGTTTATTTTTAAAAAAAGGAAAATTGTTCAAAGTTGTATATGAATCCTTATGATGTCGAATGTTGTGTTAAATTTTGGATCTTCCCTCTTCGTTGTTGTTCGTTTTCTGCGCCTAGACTGTTATAACCCCTGGGATCCTTTCGATGAGTTATCCTTGGCTATGACATTCTCTTACTATTGGCTGCAATTTCTTATTGGTGTTCTTTATTGTAAAAGATGAAAACTACTTGGCTTAAATCTGCATGGGTTCTCGTCAGATTGATTGCGTTTCCTTTCTGTTCTTCCACGATTGTAATCATGTGGCGGTGATAAAAATACTTCTTCTTAATTTGTTGTTGCATGTCGGTATTGTATAAAGGAGATTTTATGACCTCAGTGTTGCCGACCTCCCTTGGTTATGTTCATTTTACAGATGTTCCTTACATTTGGTTTTGTCTGCATTTTTTTTATTTGCATTCCATGTGTTTCAGTGGAGGAAACCCACGCGATTCAACACCCTTCTCTGCATTTTTTTTATGGCTATAAATTCTCTATGTATTTGTTGTATATCTCTGCATATTTAATGTTATAAATTCTCTATGTTTTTGTTGTATATCTCTGTGTTTTTATGGTTACAAATTCTTTGCATTTGTTTGTATATCTCTGTGCTTTTATTGTTATAAATTCTCTACATTTTTATTGTTAAAATCCTCTGCAATTGGGTGGAGGATACCCCCACAAATTTTGACCACGTAATCTCTGTGTATGGTGTTATAATTTCCTTTCGATTTGGATGTATGAACTTTTCCCTCTGCAAAATCATGCTTGTACATTGGTTGTGTTAATATTGCGTCGGCAAATTGCCTTTGCGTATGGCTGTATGAGCATTTTATTCTTCTTGATCGTGCCTCTGTATTGGCTGGAAAAAAAAATACTCGCACAAGCCACCATTAAATACCCCTGCGAGTGCTTGATATAATCGTTGGATAAATGCCTCTACAGCTGTAACAAAACCATTTATTTTTGCCCTTGCAAACTAGGTGGGAATCGATCTCTTTGTCGTTGATGTGGGTTTCTGAATTTTACCGGTTGACAATTCTCTATTTGATTGAAATCAGGCATGCACTCACAGCCTTAAGTTCTTGTGCCGATTGGGATGTTTGTTTGCTTCTCCTTATATGTTTTTCTTGGCAGTCGTGACCTGGTATTCCTATTTTTACTCCTTTTTCAGCTCCACTCATAGCCACCCTATTAATGGCTACTGCATCAGTATCTATACCGCATCTTTTTCCTCTGTGCATTTAGATTTAATAACTGCGCCTATGCCTGGTACAAAATTTCTCTTTGTGTTGTTTTCACACCCCCCCATCGACATACTATGTAAACTAGTTGTCTGCATCCTTACCTCTGCCAGTTGTTAGTTGTTCTTGACTCCTGTTGTGCTGCCCCTGAACTCACGATTTTTTGGCTACACTCTCAGCGTGAATTGTTTTTTGGTGGACCTTAAGCCTTGGCATTGTGGTTAACAATACGCAGAAGGGGTATAGCATTTGTGCCAACGTAACACTCTTGTTTTATTGTTTTTAATAAAGGTAATTTCAATGATATTTTTCGTTTGAATTGTGTAAGGGTAATGTTATTGCCTTTTAAAATAAATGAATGTTAAGGTTAGATAATATTGAGATGTAATGCGTTTTTCTTTCCATTTGCATCGTTATGGCAGTAAAATGTAATTACATTGTTCCTTCCTGCAATTTATTTTTATTTTAATATAATAAGGTAATGTCAATGATATATGCGTTTTTGGATATGTAAGGATAATGTCATAGCTCATAAATTAAAATGAAATGTTAGTGTTAGATCACGTATAAAATGTAGTATTTATTTTGTTTTTAATTAGTCAAATGTAATGACTATATATTGTTACTGTAACCTGGAAGTATAAAGTTATCATTAGTTTGAATTGCAATGCTATCTTATTATAAAAGTAACGATATGGTTATTTATGGTTAGGTTTTTGGTAGTTCCATTGTTATTGCTATCAATAAAGTGTAAAGTCCATGTAATTTAAATACAATGCAAATGTAATATAGAAAGCAATGATATGGTTATGTTATGGTGATGTTACGGTAATTTCATTATGATTGATAACTTGTACAATGTAGGGTCCTTGAATCTAAGTGCAATCAATTATTATGATTTAGTAAATGGGAATTTGCAATTAACTAAATGTACATTATTAAGGCTAGGTTGGTAACTCGCCGTTAATGGAAATCAAATGGAGTAGTTGGTTTGTAATTATTCCATTGAGTCTTAATAATGGTTGGTCGATGTTGGAGTCCTTCTTACTTGTGCCTTCATAAAGGACGTGGTTGTCAATTCATTTTTTTTGTACTTGGTGGTAATCATTTTAATGCTTGGTCTGCTTGTGTCGGGCGGGATGTAGACATCTCCATGTTCCTCAGAACAGTCACCATCGCTGAGACCTTAAATGGTTAAAATTGATGGGAACCTGGGCTTGAGAGTTGCTTATGTGTCTTGGAGGTCCTAACCATTGCAGGGTAGGATGGGCGGGTAGTCCGTCTTCATTATTTCTCAGTAGATTGTCATACCTTTCTTGCAGTTACTTGATGTGCATCTTAGGTCATTATGTTGTAGTTGTAGTTGCATGCACCATGTTCATCATCATATGGCGACGCAGAGTCAAATGTATTTATTATCCTTGTACACATGAGCACACAAAAAAAAAATTCACTTGTTATAAGAGTTTGACGTTGTAACGAGGTGGAGCATTACATATGGTATCAAAGCGGATTCGACCCGCGACTTGGGATCGCTACGGCTTCTGTTGACATGATTTGATTATACTGTTGTTGATAGAGTTGATTGTGTGCATGTAGGTAATCATCATTAGAGGATGTCATGGAGGCAGATGATGGGGTGCTAGGGGAGGAGGCACGACGCCTCCAATAGCATCCACACCTGAGGGGTCTAAACCCCAGGGAGATGAGCAGGTTCTCGGGCAGGAGCAGATAGCAGTTGGCGATGTAATGGGAATGATGAGATCCTTTCAGTGCTTGTCCAAGGCACTGATCAGTCGTTTGGACAGAGATGAGGCCAGGGCATCGGCATTCGCTGAGGTTCTGCCGCGCGCACTGGCCGTTACCGGTAGCATTCACCGTGAACTCGAGAAAGTCAAATTTTGCGAGTTCTTTGGTGCCCCAAATGGCGCAGCCGCCGAGGCATGGTTGGAGAACATGGAGATGTGCTTCAAACTTCATGATTATACCTCCAACATGAAGGTCGGCATGGAGGTCTTTCAACTTAAGGGGATCGCTCTTCTATGGTGGAAGATGCTCCTACCACAGTTGAACATGGTCGTCGAAGACGTGTCATGGGAACTATTCGAGGAACGGTTCCAAGAGAGGTACATTTCAAAGGAATTCATTGAGCGTCAGCTCAATGAGTTCAACGCCTTACGTCAAGGAGGTTGTACGGTGCCCGAGTATGAGGCTCGTTTTATGGAGCTGCGCTGGTATGCTCCACACCTTAACACGGAGAAACTTAAGGTCAAAAGGTTCATGTTTGGCCTTAACGGTAGCTTGTGTGCAAAGGTTAGGATTTTGATGCCTCAAGCCTTGCACGATGTCTTCTACAAGGCCCTCATAGCAGAGGAGGAGCTTATCAGTGGGGGTCAGACTAGGACTCCAGCCAGACCAGCAGGGTAGGTCCCATATGGAACACAGTAGCACCAGACACCAGCAAGACATACGTTGAGATATCRTGGCTTCTAGAGGGGATCCACTTTTACTACACCCCGACAATTGCTGCCTCAGCAGCGGACACCTTATCGGGGACCACAACATTAGCAACAACATCGCCCACAGTAGCAACAGTTTAGGCCTGTTCAACAAAACAGACCAGGGTTCCAGGTCGGAGGGCCATCATCTTCTACTTTGGGTACTAGGACTATTGGGCCGAAGAAGGGGTGTAATATGTGTGGGGAGCCACACTACCAGTGTGATTGTCCTGTGGAGAGGACCTGAGCATCTGGATCAATAGGACCCACTACAATGGGAGCTATGGGAAAGGCCCATCATATTCATGTAGTGGTGAATAAACGCCAGGCAGAGAATCAATCGAATGTGCTCGAAACGACAGGTACTGTCGCTGACTAGACCCTTAGTATTTTGATAGATCCCGATGCTACCGAGAGTTTCATTTCTGGTGCAGCGCTAAAAAGGCTAAAGGTAAAGGCAGTCGAACAGGATGAGTTTATCTTCATGGAGATGGCTTCGGGAACCAAACAAAAGGTTGGAGGAAAGGTTACATACTGTATCATTAACCTGGGAGAGTTTGTCACAAGGGCCAACCTATATGTCACAATCCTATGATCTTATGATGTCGTGATTGGTATGGATTGGTTGGAGTCGCATGAGGCGATACTCAACTGTAAGACAAAATGGTTGAGCTTGGTCGATGACAAGGGATAGAGACGTGTGATTGTAGGATGGAACCAGGGAGTTTCCTTGAGATTCGTCTCTTCCTTATAGTTACGAAAAAGTATGCGCAAGGGGTGCAAGGTTTATGCAATCCTTGCGCTAAATGAGAAGGGAGTAGCGGAATGTATAGAACACCTTCAGGTGGTGAGAAAGTTTGTGGACATATTTCCAGAGGAGTTACTTGGGATGTCACAAGAAAGGGAATTGGAGTTTACCATAGACTTGAAACTGGGGACCGAACTGATAGCAAGAACGCCTTATCAGATGTCGACCCCGGAGTTGCAAGAGTTGAAAATGCAACTGAAGGAGTTGTTGGACCTGGGACTGATACATCCTAGTGTGTCACCGTGGGGTTCACCGGTTATTTTCATACGAAAGAAGGACAAAACGTGGAGGCTTTGCATTGACTACCGTCAACTGAACAAGGCCATGATCAAGAATCAGTATCCCTTGCCGAGAATTGATGATCTGTTCGATCAAATGAAGGGTGCGACGGTGTTCTCCAAGATCGATTTACGATTAGGGTATCACCAGTTACGGATCAAGGAGGATGACATCCCTAAGACCGCCTTTAAGAYGAGAATTGGACATTACGAGTTTATCGTTTTACCATTTGGACTGACAAATGCCCCAGGGGTATTTATGATTTTGATGAATGGGGTGTTTCGTGAGTAATTGGACAAGTTCATCTAAGTGTTCATTGAYGATATTTTGATTTACTCTCATACGACAGAGGAGCATGACGAATACTTGCGCTTGGTACTACAGTGTCTGCGAGAGCACAAACTGTATGGGAAATTGTCAAAATGCTCTTTTTATCAATCGAAGATTCACTACTTAGGGCATGTCATCTCTGGTGAAGGCATCGTTGTGGATCCAGCCAAGGTTGAGGCTATTTTGGAATTGTTTGCACTGATGAATGTCACGGAAGTGCGTAGCTTTATGGGTTTAGCAGGATACTATCGATGGTTTGTCGAGGGATTTTTGAAGATAGCAAATCCGATCACGAAATTGCAAAAGAAAAACAAGAAGTTTGTTTGGACCGAGAAATGCGTGGAATCATTTCAGAGGATTAAGGAGTTGTTGACAACAACACCAATACTAAAGGTCCCTGACATGGACGTGGACTTCTTGGTATGCAGTGACGCATCCAAGAAAGGTTTAGGCAGAGTCTTAATGCAATATAGATGAGTGATTGCTTACATTTCAAGGAAACTAAGAAGGCATGAGGAGAACTACGCGATGCACGATTTGGAGTTATTAGCCATCGTATATGCCTTGAAGGTTTGGAGACACTACCTTGTTGGAAAAAAATTTGAACTAAAGACTGATCATTGTGGACTACAACACATTTTTACGGAAAGTGACCTGAACACGCGACAATAGCGTTGGTCGGAATTGCTTAGTGAGTACGACTTTGAGATTACTTACATAAAGGGAACAGTGAACCAAGTGGCAGATGCTTTGAGTCAGTGACCACGCATCTTTTCGATGTTGTCTCTTCAGATGAATCTACATGAAACGATTCTCACTTTATAGCGTAATGTTGATTGGTACAAATAGGTCGAGGGTTTTATCAGACAAAACACAATGATGATACCACGATATTTGGGATTTTCATTTGATAGCGATGGGTTATTGAGGTTTAAAAGTCAGATTTATGTACCGTTGAACAACGAGTTGAGGATGTTGATCCCGAACGAGGCTCATAGAGTAGTTTACATGGCTCACTCGGTATTCACGAAGATGAGGGCAGACCTTAAACCCTTATTCTTCTAGAAGGGAATGAAGGCCGACATAGTCAACTATGTGGCCAGATGTCTAGATTTTCAACAGATAAAGGCTGAACATAGACACCCAACATGATTACTTCAACCACATGCCATTCCAGAATCGAAATGGGAAGTTATTTTGATGGATTTTATTGTTGGATTGCCACTGACGGGAAGGAGACATGACTCTATTTTTGTAGTAGTAGACACTCTGACGAAGAGTGCTCACTTTATTCCTATGCATACGACCTATTAGGCACCTGACATAGCTAGAGTTTTCATCAGTGATATTGTGAGGCTACAGGGCATGCCTAAGAGGATTATATCCGATCGAGGATCGGTCTTTACTGGATGATTTTGGACAAGTTTCCAAGAGGCCTTGGGAACCCAACTTAACTTTATTACTGCGTATCACCGAGAGACTAATGGACAGATAGAACAAATGAACCAAAAATTGGAGGACATGTTGCGCATGTACGTGATGGACCAACAAAAGCATTGGGAGGAATTCTTGCCACTAGTAGAGTTCGCTTACAACAACAGTTACCAGAGCACCATTAAGATGGCGCCTTTTGAGTTTCTTTACGGGCGACCATGTCAGACGACCTTGAGTTGGGATCGACTTGAGGATAGGTTCTTGGTGGGACACGAAGCGATCCAAGAAATGGAAGAGCAAATGAAAATCATAAGACAAAGGATTAAAGAAGCACAGGATCGACAGAAGAGTTATGCCGATGCGCACCGATTCAGCCGTAGTTACGAGGTCGACGATCGAGTCTTCTTGTGGGTTAAACTGCATAAGAGTTCAATAAAGTTTGGAAAGGGAGCAAAACTCTCTCCTAGGTTCGTGGGACCTTTCGATATTGTGGAGAGAAAGGGGCCCGTGGCCTATCAACTAGCCTTGCCTGATTCTTTGAGGCGTATGCATGATGTTTTTCATGTATATATTTTGAGACATTACATTAGGAGACATGAGTTCCTTGCAGGTATCAAATGAGGGAGCGCTCATATCTGAGCCGATCCGCATCTTACGATGTCGAATGGTAGATCAGGTCAAGGTCCAGTGGGACAATTATAGTCCGCACTCGGCGACCTGGGAGGACGCATATGATATGCACCAACATTTTCCATTTTTGTTTGATAGATAGACTTATTATACTATGATACATTTATTTTGGCATTTATACTATGAAACTTCAAGACGAATTTTAGACCAAGAGAGGGTGCATGTAACATCCCTCTCTGGCGCACTGAGAAAACTTATTCTTTGAGGACACTTGCTCGCAAGTGATCTAGACTATTATGATATTAAAACATGTGTCCTTGATTATGACGCGTTATGATAGATGACATGATGTTTTTCTACATTGACATAGGCAGGTGCTATTGACTCGGTTTTACTGAGTGTGCAGGGTTTTGGACCTTGAGGATATAGAGGCATCGATGGAACCCCTTGGACTCCAGATTGAGTTAGGGAGTGTGCTATTAGGGTTTATTTATTTACTATGATATTACATTTGATTTGATGATATGATGTGGACATGTTCTGACATGATTGTTGATGATGCAGGATGACGATAGCTTGTCGACCAGACTCACATATGGGGTAAAGGGGTCACACACGACTACCAGAGTGGTTGAAGGAGAGGTGTGGACAAAAGCCCTACCACATCCTACTAGCACTCCCGCCGTGGCTTGAAATATAGGTTAACGATTACCTAGCTCGAGAGGATCCACGATGTCGTGAGGGAAGACTGCGACAGTCGCTCACAATGGTTCTAAGGGGCGTGCAATAAGGCGAGGGCCTTATTCCTTAGAATCCCTTATTCTCCCACAAGTTCAACTGGCAGAGTGTTGACTCTAGGTGTTATTGATGTCTACTAATCAGTCAAGAGGTGAGTGGCACCCTTGGAGCACGTGGTGCATCCTGAAGGGCACGTCGTGCAAAAGAAACAAATGAGGCGAGTGGCACCCTTGGAGCATGTGGTGCGTCCTGAAGGGCACGTCGCGTTGATGATGATGAAGGAACAAACCTAGATGGCCCTAAGACATTTAACACCTTAAGAAATTCTTAAACAACTTCCCTAATTAAATGTCGCCCAATTCAGAATCTAAGTTCTAAGTCTAAAACTTCTCTAGGGGTAAATTTTTGTATAACCTTAAGAAAAATACCCAATAAAAATAAAAAAACAAAAATTAAACTAAGAACCGCTTAAGTAATAGTTTTGTCTTCATAAAATTTTTGGGGTAAAATGAAGAGAATAAGAATTTAATTATAATCAGTGGATTTAAAATTGTAAAGAAGAATTTAATTGTTTAACTTGTGAAAGTGTAAAAGATATTAAATTATTAATAAAAAGGAAAAGAGGTTAATTTGCGCAACTGCTATTTTTTCTCTAATAAAAAGGGGAAGGAAGGGAATAATAAAAATTAGAAAACTAAGGAATGGAGGAAACATAATAAGGGAAAAAAAGGAACTTATGGTAAAAAGCGAGGTCAACTTATTAGCAATTCTGCAATAAAGAACCTTCTAATTTGAACTAAATTAGCAACATCATTTTAGGGAAAGTATTTAAAACCTGTAAGGGAATCTAGGGACACCTAGGAGTAAAGATAGGAGTAACTCTAGGTGGGTGAGGGAAATGAGACAATTTAATAAATTAAAGAAGATAGTTAATGGAGAACCGTGGGGCATGAATGACACTTGTACGAAGGATTTTTTTAGAAGATTTTTATTTAAAACTTAAATTTAATGATATTTGAGGAAAGTTTGGAAGTTCTAAAACTCTATAAAAAGGAGGAAGGAAAATGAAGAAGGGGATCGACGGTTAATGTAACGTTACGCTGCTGGATTTGTGACTTGACTGGTTACTTGTGGGGAGTTGGGATTTGCCAACTCAGATAGGAGTGGTAGCTTAGCCTTGCGAGGCGAGCTGGGAGCTAGATGTACCATCTGGATAGTGTGTGGCCCCTTTACGGATCGGGGGGCTAAGGGGGAAGAAAAGTACCCCTAGTGATTGGCTAGGAGGTACCGGTGAGGTCTCGATGGTCGGTGAGCGGGAGCAGCACGAAGCACAAGCATGGGATAGCGTCTTCAGGTTATTCGTTGCCCGTCACAGGTATGCAAGCGCGTTTGTTTGTTTAAAAAAAAGGAAAATTGTTTAAATTTTTATATGAATCCTTATGATGTCGAATTTTTTGTTAAATTTTGGATCATCCTGCTTCCTTGTTGTTCGTTTTATGTGCCTAGACTGTTATAACCCCTGGGATACTTTCAATGAGTTATCCTTGGCTCTGGCATTCTCTTACTATGGGCTGCAATTTCTTATTGGTGTTCTTTATTGTAAAAGATTAAAACTACTTGGCTTAAATATGCATGGGTTCTTGTTAGATTGATTGGGTTTCCTTTCTATTCTTCAGCGATTGTAATCGTGTGACAGTGATAAAAATACTTCTTCTTACTCTGTTGTTTCATGTCGGTATTGGATAAAGGAGATTTTCTAACCTTGGCATCACCGACCTCCCTTGGTTCTATGCGTTTTACAGATGTGCCTTACGTTTGGTTTTGTCTACATTTTTTTTGTTTACATTCCATGTGTTTCAGTGGAGGAAACCCACGCGATTCAACACTCTTCTCTGTGTTTTTTTTATGGTTATAATTTCTCTGCTTATTTGTTGTATATCTCTATGTATTTAATCTTATAAATTCTCTACGTTTTTATTGTATATCTCTGCGTTTTTATGGTTACAAATTCTCTATGTTTGTTTGTATATCTCTGCATTTTTATTTTTATAAATTCTCTACGTTCTTATTGTTAAAATCCTCTGCGATTGGGTGGAGGATACCCCCACAAATTTCGACCACGTAATCTCTGCGTATGGTGTTATAATTTCCTTGGGATTTGGTTGTATGAACTTTTCCCTCTGCAAAATCGTGCTTGTACAGTGGTTGTGTTAATATTGCGTCGACGAATTTCCTTTGGGTATGGCTGTATGGCCATTTTCTTCTTCCTTGTCGTGCCTTTGTATTGGCTGAAAAAAAAGATACTCGCACAAGCCACCATTAAATACCCCTGCGGGTGATTGATGTAATGGCTGGATAAATGCCTCTGCAACTATAACAAAGCCATTTATTTTCACCCTTGCAAACTGGGTGGGAACCGATCTCTTTGTTGTTGATGTCGGTTTTTGAATTTTACCAGTTGATAGTTCACTATTTGATTGAAATCAGGCATGCACTAGCACCCTTAAGTTCTTGTGCCGATTGGGATGTTTGTTTGCTTCTCCTTATATGTTTTTATTGGCATCCATGACCTGGTATTCCTGTTTTTACTCCTTTTTTAGCTCCACTCACAGCCACCCTATTAATGGCTACTGCATCAGTATCTATATTGCATATTTTGCCTCTGCGCATTTAGATTTAATAACTGCATCTGTGCCTGGTACAAAATTTCTCTCTGCATTGCTGTCACACTCCCCCGTCGGTGGACTGTGTAAACTATGTGTCTGCGTCCTTACCTCTGCCATTTGTTATTTGCCCTTGACTCATGTTGTGTTTCCCCTGAACTCACGATTTTCTGGTTTCGCTCTCTGCGTGAATTGTTCCGTGGTGGACCTTAAGCCCTGGCATCATGGTTGGGCCATTGATTTTATGGTTATCAATATGCAGAAGGGGTATAGAATTTGTGCCAATGTAACGTTGTTGTGTTATTGTTTTTAATAAAGGTAATTTCAATGATATTTGTCTTTTGAATTGTGTAAGGGTAATGTTATTTCCTTTTAAAATAAATGAATGTTAGGGTTAGATAATATTGAGATGTAATGTGTTGTTCTTCCCATTTGCATCGTTATGGCAGTAAAATGTAATTACATTGTTCCTTCCTGCAATTTACTGTTATTTTAATATAATAAGGTAATGTCGATGATATATTCGTTTTTGGATTTCTAAGGGTAATGTCATAGCTCATAAATTAAAATGAAATGTTAGTGTTAGATCACGTATAAAATGTAGTATTTATTGTGTTTTTAATTATTCAAATGTAATGACTATATATTGTTAATGTAACCCGGAAGTGTAAAGTTATCATTAGCTTGAATTGCAATGCTATCTTATTATAAAAGTAACGATATGGTTATTTATGGTCAGGCTTTTGGTAGTTCCATTGTTATTGCTATCAATAAAGTGTAAAGTTTGTGTAATTTAAATACAATGCGAATGTAATATAGAAAGAAATGATATGGTTAGGTTATGGTGATGTTATGGTAATTTCATTATGATTGATAACTTGTAAAATGTAGGGTCTTTGAATCTAAGTGCAATCAATTATTATGATTTAGTAAATGAGAATTTGCAGTTAATTAAATCTACATTATTAAGGCTAGGTTGGTAACTCATTGTTAATGGAAATCAAATGGAGCAGTTGGTCTGTAATTATGTCATTGAATCTTAATAATGGTTGGTCGATGTCAGAGTCCTTCTTACTTGTGCCTTCATAAAGGACGCGGTTGTCAATTCATTTTTGGTGTACTTGGTGGTAATCATTTTAATGCTTGGTCTACTTGTGTCGAGCGGGATGTAGACACCTCGATGTTCCTCAGAACAGTCGCCAGCCCTGACACCTCAAATGGTTAAAATCGATGGGAACATGGGCTTGAGAGTTGCTTATGTGTCTTGGAGGTCCTAACCATTGCAGGGTAGGACGGGTGGGTAGTTAGTCTTAGTTATTTGTTGGTAGATTGTCGTACCTCTCTTGCAGTTACTTGATGTGCGTCTTAGGTCGTTATGTTTTAGTTGGAGTTGCATGCGCCATGTTCGTCGTGGTAGGGCGACGCAGAGTCGAATGTATTTATTATCCTTGTACACACGGGCACACAAAAAAAAAATTGCACTTGTTATCAGAGTTTGACGTCGTAACGAGGTGGAGCGTTACATTTAGGAAATATAGCTTTATTTTTAACTATATAAATTAAACCCAATTGACATGAAGTATATAATTCTATCTCAAAAACAATTTTATCAAGTTGAAATAATATAATTAAGATTTTCAAGTTTCAATTGCAAATTTGAATAATATTTATTAATAGATTAACATTTGGGAAATATAGATTTATTTTTAATTATATAAATTAAACCCAATTGACAAGAAGTATATAAGTCTATCTCAAAAAAAAAATTGTTAAATTTAAATAATATAATTAAGATTTTCAAGTTTCAATTGCAAATTTTGGCACATATATTCAAATCTCAAATGGAATGGTGTGGATTTTGTATTGACATTCTTTCAAATTTTATAGGAAATTCCACAACATGGGAATACTAAGATGTTAAAGGTAAAAAAATAGCTTATAAGTGGATTGATTCAACTTGCTTGTAATCACATATAAGAAAGCTACAACTTTCTCATTATAATACAATCTAATATAGCTTAGTTAGAACCACGGATTCACTAAGAGCATGGACACCATACAATGATTTTCAGCCACCATTCCCAGCCATCATATGCAAGTGTCACATGGAAAATGTGTACATTCATACAAAATCATATGGATCTGTACGAAATTACTCAAAACAATGTTATAAAGATCGATTTACAACACAAATTAGTCTTATTTCTTAGCTTTCAATCCTTTCAAAGTGGAAAAATGGGAGGAATAAACTTGCAGGGCCATTGAAGTGGTAGGTGCTACTTTAAAAAATTAGTATATGTAACCTTCCGGGGCCATTCTGAGGCATCAAATGACATATTTTGATGTTAAAATTTTCAATCATAGCTTGGAACCCATGAATCTATTCTACATGTTGAGATCTTTCAAATTGTGAAAAAATCACATCAATTGGATCTTCTATGGAAAAGTTATGCCTCTCGCAAGTTGAACTATTGAATTGACCACCATGGTACAAGAGGATTCCACGCGACCTTTTAGTCACACATATGGGGCTAGCCACATATGTATTTTCAAGAAGATTCTAGAAGGTTCCAAACCCTATCACAATTGAGGGTTGAGGAAATAAAAAACCTAGCCCTAGATGGTTATTGGGCTATGTTAAATACAGGGCCACTAGGAGGGGAAGGGGTTCCATTATTTTTCATTGTATCTTGTTCCATAGTGTTGTGGGTGGGAAATCTCTCCTATGGACTAGCACTAAGGGTTTTATCATGCATGCAGAAATGACCTAAAGATTCTTACTTTTTACCATCATCCCATGCCTAAACCCACATTACTCATATGTAAATACAAGGCTCAAGAGGTTAAGTTGACGTACCTTATTTTTCGTATTTGATGTCGATCTCTTTTCGCGCTTGCTCGTTCTTTGACTTCAACTCTCCTCCCAATGTTGACCTATATTCACTAAAGACAAACAAATAAATCCACATGCATTTGATCTATGAACTAACGAGTTAGAGATTAAATCAATCATACAATTAACATTCCAATGAATAATATATATATATATATATATATATATATATATATATATATATATATTATTCTTTTGAAAATTATTGATTGATAGTGTATCCTGAATTTAATAAAGTTTATGATGTTTTGTTAACGATTAAATTTAATACAAATTTAATACAGTGCTAGTGGGTCTAATGGTTAAGAACATATGTTTTTTCCTCCTCTCTTGAGAAATTTTGGAGGAGTTGGCAATATATACTAGCAAACCCTTTAAACCCTAACAACCAACTACTTCCTAACCTAGTTGCAGTTTGCAGCTACCCTGACTTAGTTGCATCTTATCATCACCTCTTGATCTCATTAATGAAAGCCATGGTAAATGCCAAAAGTTTTCCTCAGTGTGGGATTCCTTCAGGTTAGTTTTGTTCTGTTGAATTCCTTAAATTATAATAATTTTTCTTCTAGATTGATGTTGCATTACATTTACATCACAGTGTTTTCTCTTACTCTCAAATTCCAGTGAAATTTTCTATTTCAATTCCCTCGGTATTCAAAATTTCATAAAAGTACAATGAGTGGTTTGTATCGTTTATTTTAATACGAAAAGGTTTTATAGCATTACTTATCTTTCTTGATGTTAAAAGTTTTGTGTCTAAGGTATCACTCTCATAAGCATAGGAATTATTTTGGAATGACATCCATGAGAAGCTTGAAACCGAGATCCATGAATGTCTTGTTTTCATAATTATGTAGATGAATTCATGATCGTCGCCTAAGATGTTCTTCGGTTGCTATCCTGTAAAAATTTCCAACTCCGAGATATCCATTATATGTCGCTCACACTTATTTGATATTCTGGTTATTGGGAGCGGATGGGACCATAAATGGATGATTAATGATCTAAGATACATCACCTACTACCATTTTCAGCATGATTTGCAAAGGTAATGATCTAAGATACATGACATGCTATTTTTACCTCAAATACAAATCTAGAAGCAAGTTAGGCCACGTGGTTGTGGGACTTGCAAGTTCCTCTATATATGAAGAGTAGCAATTCCACCCCCGCTAACAAATTTTCCAACACTACAGTTCATGTCCCTTGTCAACCTAAGGTTGATGATGAAGATGAAGATGGGGTAACTACGTTACATTATGAGATCTATTGCTCATAGCATGTCATCCATGGTTTTGATACAGGATTGTTGGTGGTTCCTCCTATCTCTCACACAAGGGACCTGCGGGATATCATAGGTTGGTTCAATTTAGTGCTTCATAGCATGCACAACTATTCTCTCACTCTCACCATGTCAACAACTATGTTAGGAGCTAGTGCAGAAAATAATGGTATATTACAAACATCTTCAGGCTCGTTTGTTATACTGAAACAATATTATGGGATATATCCTACTCAAGTTCATGCTTGGTCTCTGTAAACGGCTAAGAAATTGCCCCCGTTCAAGGAGGAATAGGTCATGAGATCAAATCTTGCTAGACAAATATCCACATATATTCCTCTCAGCTAGTTGATCATCATCGTTGTTCCTACTCCTCAGACACAACAACATCAATAAGAAGTTGGACCTACCACAATGACTACATGGATGTACGGGCCTTATAGAGTAGCCACTCCAGGAGTTTCTAGTAACCCTTATGGGCCTCCTCAAACTGGAATGTCAGGAAATCCTGCAACATCGGCATTGTTTCCACCTTGTCCACCTGGCATGGTGTCTTTAGGATCTCAACACTTTTTACCTCCTCCGCCAAGTAGCCAACAATCACGACTTATGGCTCAATGTATACCACTTCCAAACATTGAAACAACTCCATATGTTCAACCACAGCACTTGGAGTATCCTCCACAAATACAATATTTTCCTCCATGTCTAGGGAAACAACAACAAACTCTGCTCTTCGTATGTAGTGGCTTGAAATAAAAATTTGATTAAATCATTTCAATTGCACAATTAGATTAATCACCAGAACATATAAATTTAATTGCACAAATATATTAATCACCAGAACATATAAATTTAATTGCACAAATAGATTAATCACCAGAACATATAAATTTAATTGCACAAATAGATTAGCTTACGGACATCCTCATAACACATCATATTCCTTAAATTTCATAAAACAA
Organism: Picea sitchensis; assembly: GCA_010110895.2. Classification (NCBI taxonomy): domain Eukaryota; kingdom Viridiplantae; phylum Streptophyta; class Pinopsida; order Pinales; family Pinaceae; genus Picea; species Picea sitchensis. The sequence continues at coordinate 40,127 of SNQJ01S0021151.1, read as the reverse complement.
ATACATAAATTAACATACCTGGGTTTGATGCTAACCCTCCGTTTTCTGCTTGTCTTGTTGACCTTCCTGTTGTTCCCTTGCCCAACTTGAATCCAAATACCAACTCTGCCCAAAACTGAGTATCCACCCTGCCAACTAGGACAACTACTTAGCTCCATGATACCATATGGATATCCTGGCCCCCGTGCCAAAAACCCCCATCAAACCGGTGCCCCCTGTACTAACCCTTCCCTACTACAGAGCTCAAACTCTCCCCTATGCAAATCCAAGAGAGAACCCCCAAAAGAAAATTCCCTGTAGAATGATAATACTCCTTCATAAACCTCCCCTCGCTCATATCCCTCCTTCACCGCCCTTTTCTCATTTACTTCCTTACCTACCCATAGTTAATGCCCCTTATCCTTTTATTTATTATTTTATCCTTTCATAATTAATATCTTATCCCTTTATGTTCAATGTCGTATCCCTTTCCGTGTACGTCTTTAACAAATTAAACTTATAATTTATTAACCCTAATAATTTAATACCCATGTTAATGAATGTAACATGTAATTAATTAATCAAATTGTAACCATTAATTAATTAATAAATATTTAATCAGTATCATTATACCAATCTTTGTTTAATTAATAATATGTTAGAAAAATTAATTACCTAATAAATTTTACTTAATAATTCCCTAAACATATATTCTACTAGGGTTGTAACATACACCCACCCTTCAGGAAACTTCGTCCCGAAGTTAAGGTATCTTATGGTACAAGGAAAAGAAACATGGTTCGCACATTCATAACAATTAACCGACATTATCAGTAAGTAAGTCAAGAAAACTCATACATACTAGTGTACATGTACAATAAATGCATGTGTAGCTAGTACATACAAATCTCGTGCATGTACTAATAATCAAAACTATCATCGTTTAGTAATTTATGTATGCATCCAATCCAGTCAACAAGACTAGTATTTTATAAAAGACAACAAACCAATCAATTGTTTGAGAAATCCTTTAATTACTATTATCTGGTTCAACAATTTTATTTAAAACTACTGTGGTTTAGTTATGTAATAATGAATATTCAT
>SNQJ01S0021151.1:22503-38994 GCA_010110895.2 Picea sitchensis | reverse complement strand
ACTACTCATCCTTCCTCCCTAACCTACATCCATCTCCATTCCTATCCTTCCTCTGCTAGACTATCTTGGAGCGTCAACTATATTGACCTAACTCCAAATAGAACCCGTAAGCGAAAATGTCGCTATCTCGACCAAGCTTCCCTAGAAGGCATATGACAGTCATCATCACATGTCTTGGGGAGCGTGAACTAACACCGTCCTCCCATGACTTCAGGTTTCGGAGGATACATAGTGGGAAATGCCTCCACCCCTCCTAACAGGACTAGGGTCCACACCCTACAATGGAGGATACAAGGTGGGAAATGCCTCCACCCCTCGTAACAGGACTAGGGTCCACACCCTACAATGGAATACACAATGGGACCGTGTTGTTGGGGGTTTTTTCATCGTTTATTCAGTTTAGGGCAGTGTCATCACCTAAAATCATGCATTGGTCCACATATCATATCAAATCATCCAAACCAATATAAATTCCACATACAATAGTCATACCATAATGTTTCTCGGTTAGTGGTCCTGATATCCACTTTCATCATCATTATCCCTTGGCTATTTCATAGCCCATAACCTGTAGATTAGTCTGTAACACAAACTCATACACTTCTATGCATTATCATCATGTAATTGCATACTATCATCATTTCAATTTGGTATCCCTGTACCGATAAATTAACATCAAAGTTTTAGAGTTAGAAATAGATCTCATAATATCCCATAATTCAATTTCGACACCCATTCATAATATTATCATTTACCCCAAAATAGATTTCATCATATCCAACATCATCCTAATAGCATTTAAACATTCATTAAATTCACATTCTCACAATACGTTGCATCATATACATCATCATCAATAACATTTAAACATTTGTAAATTTACATTCACATAATAGATCACATTACATACATCATCATCAATAACATTTAATCATTCATAAAAGTTCATACATTTAAAGTTTAGGTGTATCACTTAATAGTTTCATTGTGACTAGAAAATAAAGTATATAGGCCTCCGATAATCCTGGTTGTCTAAGTCAAAAGGCGGTGTTACATACACCCAACCGTTGAGAAACATGTTCTCGAGGTGGTCTAAAAAGTGATGGATAGTCTCGTCATAGTGTCTCGGCGTCTTCCCAAGTAGTATATCCTAGACTATACTTGTCCCACTGGACCTTAACTTGGTCTACCAGCCGATTCCTGAGCTATCGGAATCTACGGTCCAATATGTGTAATGGTTCTATGGTGAGGTTTCCCATGTCCGATACCTGCAATTCCTTCCAATTTAGTTTATGTGATTCATCAACAACATAATGACGTAAAACAGATACATGAAATACATTATGAGTTTTATGCAACTGGGGTGGCAGTATGAGACGATATGCAACGGGTCCAATTTTCTCTTGGATCCTGAATGGTCCTATAAATCGAGGTGACAACTTTGTCCCCTTCCTGATCCATATGGTACTCTTATTAGGCCTGATACAAATGAAAACCTGGTCTCCCACTTCATAACTTCGGTTGGTCCTGTGTTCATCCGCATAGATTTTCTGCCTATCCTATGCTTCCTTTAGTCTTTGCCTAATCTGAATCACCTGTTCCTCCATTTCTTGAATCAATTCAGGCCCAACTGTTACTCGGACTTCTAGTCTATCCCAACTCAATGGAGTTCTGCATGGCCTTCCATACAAAGCTTCATAGGGTGGCATTCTGATGGAGCTATGATAATTGTTATTGTAGGCAAACTCTACCAAAGGTAGGTACTTCTCCCACTAGGTTTGATTATCCATTACATACATCCTAAGCATGTCTTCCATGACTTGATTTACTCTCTCAGTTTTCAAGATAGATTTTCGGCTTATCCTATGCTTCCTTTTAGTCTTTGCCTAATCTCACCAATTGCTTCCCTCCATTTCTTGAATCAGTTCAGGCCCAACTGTTACTCGGACTTATAGTCTATTCTAACTCAATGGCATTCTACATGGACTCCCATACAAAGCTTCATAGTGGGTACTCGATGGAGCTATGACATATTCTCTCGTTATATTGTAGGCAAACTCTACCAAAGGTAGGTACTCTCTCCCACTAGGGTTTGATTATCCATTACATACATCCTAAGCATGTCTTCCATGACTTGATTTACTTCTCTCTCAGCTTTTCTCCCATCTCGCCAGATGATAAGTTGTGCTTAAGTTCAACTCTGTCCCCACCGACCAAACTTGTCCAAAACCCAGCTTAATCTGAGTCCCTATTTGAAATGATCTTCTTTGGTAACCCGTGCAAATGGATAACTCGGCTTTACAAACACACTTGCCACATCATGGACATCGTAAGTGTCTCTAACCGAATAAAATGAGCACCTTGGTTAACTTCTTCTATCCACTATCAAGAATGGCATTGTGTCTATGCGATGTGAGCATAAACCCCACAATATAATCCATAGAGATGACTTCCCCACTCTCGGGACATAGGGACATCATGGTTGTAGGAGTTCTACGTGATGGTATTCACTTGTTGACACTCCAGCGATTTGGCGATGAAATGGACTATATTGTGTTTCATGCCTACCTAGAAGAAGAGCTCCATACGCTCCAGACATCTTCTTCACAACTAATGTGCACAATAAAGTGATTTATGGGATTTCTTTAGTATGATGTTTTGAATATCCCCATTCTCAGGGCTATACATCCTTCCTCGATATCTAACAGTCCATCTGTTTCCAGAATATATCCTTCATACTTTGGATCTAACTGCTTCCTGTTCTTGAGGTTTGAAGTAACCTTAAATAACTCAGGTTCATTGGAGTTGTGTCAACACATGTTTCCTCGCATTGACCTTTAGTTACTAGAGAAGATATGTGGCCTCCTTACTCAAGGCATCTCATAATTTCACATTTTCCTTTCCTTTATGTATGAAATACCAAAATCGTACTCCACTCATAAACTCACTCCATCGCCTTTGCCCTGCATTCAGATCTCTCTTTGTGAGGGAAGAGATGTTTTAAACTTTGATGGTCCTGTTTGAGCTCAAAGCCTCACCCACAAGCATAAGCGCTCCAAATTTTCAAAGCTAGCATTGCTAACCGCCAACTCTAAATCATGAGTCACAGATAACTCTTCGTGTTTTCAACTTCCTTGACGCGATAAGCTATCACTGTCTTGTACTAGCACTTTTCCCCAACCCTTTCTTCGAGGGTAATCCATGTAGACTCCGTGGAAGTCCTTTTCTCCATATCCTGTCACCGTAGAATTGGCACACTAGTTAATAACCTCTTAAGCCAATGAATGCACTATCACGCATTCTTATGTCCATTTATATTCCCCTTGTGTCGCAAGGTGGTGATGGGTTTCGGGCTGCTTTTTAGAATCCTTCCACAAATCTCCGGTAACCTGCTAGCCCCATGAAGATTTTTACCTCATGATCATTTTTTGGCACTAGCCATTCGATAATGGCCTTTACCTTTTCGGGTCCACATATTCCTTCGCCTAAATGATATGACCTAAATAGTGATCTCTCTTCTCGGTGGAAGAAGGAACACTTTATGCATTCCCATTGAATTTTTTTAGGCAGGACAACACTATTCATAAGTGTTCTTCATGTTCTCTTTAATTCTTGGAACAGATGAGGATGTCGTCTAAAAAAAAACTTGTACAAAACGTTCTAAGTAATTTCGGAATACAATTCACCATGAGGCTCGAATATTGTCAAGATTTGTCAACTGGAAGGCAATTACAACAAACGCGTAATGTCCAAATCGAGTTTGAAAGGCAGTCTTTGGTATATCACCTTCCTTAATCCCGAACTGTTGATACCCTTATCGCAAATCGATTCAGAATACCACGCTTCCTTTCATTCGATCAGTGCTATCATCTATTCATGGAATTGGGTACCTATTTTTCATCATAGCACGGTTCAAGTCCCCGTGAGACTATACACGTCATAAGGATCCATCCTTCTTCTTTACAAAATTATCACATTCTGTGGTGAAACATCGGGCCTGACAGGCCCTAAGTCCAAGAACTCTTCAATCGTGACGGTAATTCACACTTTGGCATTGTCATCCGATACGGAGTCTTGGAGATCGGTTCTCGCACTCGCTTTTATCTCATTGGTAAATCATCAGCTTATCGTGAGGTAAATCCTCGTAACTCTCGCTCCCTCGAAAACATCCTAAAATTCGACAATACCGGGTATCGCTCCAATGAGGGTCCTCCTTTCATTCACCGCCTAATTGCTTAAAGTTGACACCTTGCCTCAAGCATCACTTTAACCTTCATAGCTGATATAAAGCATAATGACAATTTTCTCCGTACACCCTGGATCTCTACCGTCTTTCCTTCGTCGCCACAAATCACCCCTTTGGCGAAACAATCTTACCAAAGCTCAACGAGTCGTGTTAACCAATCCATTCCAATGATTAGGGCATACGCCCCAAGAGTAGTGACGCATACCTTCAACCTAGTAGTACACCCTGTGCCTATCCAATTATAGACGCTTAGGTCTGACCTCTTTTTCCCCGGCTATCCTTGACTTGTTTAAGTCATCGCACCAGAGGGTCACCAACCCACCACTCTTTTCTAATGCGTGATGGTGAAATGAAACTATCTGTCGCACTGTAATTAAACAAAATCTTGACATTTATATGATTTAGCATACATGATGAATCCACCACCGTGGATCGATGTTATGCCTGGCGTGTTATTAATCACAAGCGAAATCCTGATGTATTACTTGATCTCCCCATCTGCCTTTCCTTCTCTATCACAAACCCTGATTGTACCACATGCGTGACGTCGGGTAATTGGGTCCTTCGCACCTCCAACAGTAACACGAGATTGAACCTCGCGGTATTGTTATGTGATCGCCTCTCAAATGAGTTCCTTTCCTTGGAACCCCTGCCCCTACTGTTTGTTCCTTGAGATGGTCATGGACATGTCTATTCCACATGATGAAACTAGACAAGTGTTGCAATCGAGATGTTAGTGTTGACTTTTGACTAGTGGATTGAGGAGGGACTTGGCTACCGTCGATGAATTGGGTGTAATGGGTCTTGTGAACTCCGATTGGACAACGTGGAGTTTATACTTGGGGATACAAAGATCAACAACGCCAAATAAGTTTCCTTTTCTTTTGATTTTCGCATTCTACTAGTTATGATTCAAATCCTCGCTAATTGGCTCGATCACTAGGTCGCACAAGCCGCTAATATTCATAACAGATCTTCCTAATAATGACACCGCCTAATCATACAAGTACTACTAACTATTGCTATAGAATCATTTGTAAGGACCTTCATGTACATGCGGTTGTGTGTTTGTTTCATTCTTATTTATAGGTGGTGGGTAACGTGGGTTCTAAACCCATAGACTCCAAAAACATTTAGATTTTTTTTTTTATATATATATTTATTTATTTATTATATTAATTTATTATCATTGTTATCAATAATTCTATTTAATATATTAATTTATCATTATTTATTTTTATCATATTAAGCTTAGCATATATTATTAAATTTTACCTCTAAATAATTATCATTATAATTTAATTTTAATAAAGGTAATTCACTTAATTTGGGGCTAATTTAAATTTCATCGCATTAGTATTATTGCTTTCTTCTTTTAAATAAATAAAATTAGAATTAATATTACAAAAAAGAAATCTTATTTTCAATTCGGTGAGAGTTTAATGTGCTTAATACTTAACGAGAAACGAGGCATTATCTGGCAGCCTTTAAGGTCAGCTCGCATGAGGCCCACGTGCCCGGCCCTAGCTCTCAACACCAAAACTCAAACCATTCTTAACCCTAACTCTCCTTCACTTCCTTCACTTCTTCTCGCCTTCTTAATCCTCTCGCTCTTGGCACTGTGCCGGTCTGGTCTGGTCGTGGTTTTGTGTTATGTGTTGGTGTAGGTGTGAGAAGAGTTCGAGTCAAGGGTTTAACAATAAGACAGACGCGACAGGTGCTTGGCTGTTGTTTTTTTTTATACTAAAAAATTTGTTTCCTTGAAAATGCAGGTTGTTTTCTTCCTCCTGGGTTCCGGATATAGTTTTGACTTGTAGTTTATTTTTATCACACTGGTGTCTGAAACATCTATGGTGGATCAGAAATTCTTTCATTAGCGCATAGATATACAGAGGATTTCTGATTCCTGCTTAATCTCCCCTTCTTCTATGTGTGAATCCTTTTCTTTCATAGATGAGTGTCTTTTAGTTGCTTATTGTATTGTTTCAGGTGTTGGTTTTCCAACTCGACTTTCTTGAGCTGGTCTTCGAGGTTTAAAATGAGATCCTCTCTGCTACAATCTTGCCTATTTTTTTTGTTGGTTATGCAACTCAACTTTAGCCGGTCTGAATTCAAGGTTCTCGCCTCCTCCGAATTCCTTTGATTCTTTTCTCTCTAAAGACGCCCTTTTTCCAGTTGTTTTATGTATTTTAATAGAGGTTGGTTCTCCAACTCAGTCTGTCTGAGGCGGCCTTCCAACTTGGCCTGCATTTTAAATATTCACGATAGAAGGAGAATATTTGATTGACCACACACCAATATGGTGCCTTTTACTAGGATAGGTAAGTCCTCCGCTAAGCAAATGGAGTTTTCTAGCTGAATATTCTATTCTCTCCACCTCTATGCATGCAATAACACCACTGCTATCAAACAAGATGGCCCCATTTATAATTTAATAATAATAACTTGAACTAGGCTCTTTTCTGTTGGAATTTTCTCCCTGTCCAGATGGCAGAAGCGTGCAAGAAACGACCAACAGAATAGTTCACCATTCCCGGAGAAACAGTTCAACGATAATGTTATATTCTGATCATGGGTTTAGTAGGTGCGAGGTGCCAAATTCTGTCTATGAGAATCGATCCTTGTCACAACAAATTGTTAGTTTGCTTATATTTGAATTTTCATGACCCTATGCTCTTTGAAAGTGTTGTGAAGAGGAAGGCTATTTGATTTGTATTCTCCGCTGTATTTCCAATGCTAGCTAAGTTATTTCATAAATAGATGGAGAATCACTCATCGTATAGGGTTTTAGAGAATCTGATAAAGAAATAAAGAAATAAAGAGATAGTCTTGAATGATTATTCAAGAAGGTAGTGGCCAGTTTCGTGCATCGAGGTACGCCTCCATATAAATACATGTGTGAGAGGTTTAGAATTGGTGTGCAAATTAATACTCGAGGGCTTGTTAGGCTTCTGCAAACCAAATTATTTGCTTGGAGTTTGGATTTGCTCATCTACATTTCAAGGCTCGAACTAAAGATGATATATCTTCTCGATTCACTTGTATGTAGTCTTTTCTTTAATGTTTGTACTGCAATAAGAGGAAAAAAAATGTTCTGTAACAGAAATAGTTTGAACTTCCACGTCCTTATGCATAGATGGATTTGTTATTATTATAAAAATGTATAAAAAGATGAATATTAATGAATCTTCCAACTTACGATTGAAGTTAGTAAGATTAAAACCAATGAACAATTTTATTAATTATTTTACTCAAAACCAAGGTTTGAGTGAAATCTCAATCCTCCCTGTTTTTCTAAGGTACCCATGATAGTGCGGATTTTCTCAGCTAGTAATTGCAACTTGGATACAATTTATCAAATATATAGAAGTTCGGAAATTTTCCCATGCTTCAGAGTGCTCTTATAGCTCTGGAGTGATATTATAAAAGATGAAGCTCTCACAGGAATGTGAACGAGAGAGATTAGGTATGGATGTTAATATAACACATATTATGGGTTATATTATATAACATACCTTGTTTTCTTAGAAATATCCGGGTGATGCATTTTTTTTAACCAAAACTTTTTTTTGTATATTAGAGTAAAAATAGATCACGCCTGAAGCAAACGGAAAAATACATTCTTCAGGTTTATAAACATTGATAAGAAACCATAAACCACTTCTTAAAGTTTCCTAGATTTAAACTTACTACTTACATTAGGTTACCCAAGAAAATCTCTTGAGGTTCCTAACCTTGCCGGAAATCCCTTGGAATCCCACTTCCACATCCTCCAAGGTGCAACCCCGTCGTTCTACAGATCCCTCAGACAGTACCCACTGCCTCCTCAATTAAGTCCATTGACGGGGCTCTGGTCTCGTCTTCGAATCTGCAGTGCCTCTTGTGGCTCCGAACCGAAGGTCTCACGAATAGCGATAGTTCTCGCGTGGGTTTCGACGGTCACGTGGAAGCATCGCCAACATCAAAATCAGCAGTGGCAGCAGCAGCTGCCAAGCTGGCGCAAAAGATCGGTAAATCCATTCGGTGGCCTGGCATGACGTCCAAGGCCATGGTTTATGCCGACGTTAACGTTCTACGGCCCAAGGAGTAATGGGACTACGAGGCACTCACAGTGAAATGGGGCGATCAGGAAGACTACGAGGTTGTACAAAAAGTGGGCAGGGGCAAGTACAATGAGGTTTTTGAGGGTGTCAACAACATTAACAATGAACTATGCATTATCAAGATTTTGAAACTTGTCAAGAAGAAGAAGGTGATTGACATCCCTCATTTTATTCTTTTTATCAACTACACTTTTGTACAAGTTCATATTTCAGCCACAGGGGAAGTAGGATTTAAATAATTTATACAGTTACAACTTACAATTACAAGATGAATTGATTTTTTTAAACAACTCTCAGATCGATATATGTTGTTTAGCAATGAGGGTTGGGTTGTACACAAACTATCCCTAGCTTGAGATGCTTTCTATATCTCCATACCATCAACACATGGGATGGCTTTGGTGCATGTTTAGTCATTTCTCCCCTCTAAATTTCCATACTTCCTTCAATACCTTTTTTAGTTCCAACAATAACTCTGATAATGCAGTTGCAGCTTTTGTAATTCTATGTATGGTTTCATAGAACCTCCATTACAACATTCAGTTTTTGCAAGAAATTAAATGTAGTTCAATGCAATGCTTAATTAACTCATTGTTAAAGATATATAGTTTATCTAAAGTAGATTGAGGTTCAAAGTGAAAGCTAGTGTCCAGCCAGAGATTTACTTTAGAAAGAAATGTTATGTGACTACCTAGAAATAGTGCTAGCAAAAGACATACTGGGGTTACACAACCGCTCTCAGAAGTACTATACCATTGCTTCAAAAAATAAGCAACTGTCAATGTATGGATACCAAGTTATGCATGTATATGATAGGTGTTCCATGAACAACATGATGGAAATATTTAATGGTTTATTCGTTCAGCCCTAGGCTGACATGTTGTAATGTTCTAGTTGCTTGTTTTACTTTGGTAAATTTGTTTTTACATTTTTCAATTGTGATTGCATTTATTTTGAGGATGGAGTTTTTGGCCCTCAGGCCCAGATTTCAATCAAAATCTCTGATACCATGTGTAGTGGCTTGAAATAAAAATTTGATTAAATCATTTCACTGTACAATTAGATTAATCACTGTAACATATACCCTTACCTGTACTCATTAGATTAATCACCGTAACATAATAATTTTAATTGCACAAATAGATTAGCTTATGGACAACCTCATAACACATCATATTCCTTTAAATTTCAGAAACAAATACATAAATTAACATACCCTGGTCTGATGCTAACCCTCCATTTCATGTTTTCTTCTTGTCTTGTTGACCTTCATGTTGTTGCCTTGCCCAACTTGAATCACGGACCAACTCTGCCCAAAAACCGAGTATCCACCCTACCAAATAGGACAAATACCTAACTCCAGGATACCATATGCATATCCGCCTCGCGGCTCCAAAACTCTCAAGAATTCCTAAGTGCTCATCAGACTAACTCCTCTTTCCCCGACACAGAGCTCAAACTCTCCTCAGAATCCAAGAGAGAACTCTAAAAGAAAGTACCCCCTCGTAGAATGATAATCCTCCTTCATAAACCTCCCCCCCTCATATCCATCCTTCACCTACTCTTTCTCATTTACTTCCTCTACTACCCATAGTTAATTCCTTATCCTTTTATTTTCTATTATTTTATCCTTTCATAATTAATATCTTATCCCTTTTATGTTCAATGTCTTATTCTTTCTGGTACATAAGTCTTTTAACAAATTAAACTTATAATTTATTAACCCTATTAATTTAATACCCATGTTAATGAATGTAACATGTAATTACTTAATCAATTAAATATCAAAATTGTAACCATTAATTAATTAATAAATATTTAATTAGTAATATTATGCCACCTTTTCTTTAATTAATAATATGTTAGAAAAATCAATTACTCTAATAAATTTTTACTTTTATCACTCCTAAACATATATTCTACTAGGGTTGTTACATGGTACATCAGCAAGCAGACGGAATTCCTTCACAAAACGTTGATGGTACATTAATTATCCGACAACCCAATACCAGCACCAGCACTCTCAGTTTTTCCTTGAGCACTCTTTACACAGAACCAGATTCCATATCATCCTCTTGCCTTACAGGTTACGCAACAATCCATCTTTTGTATGTTATTATTTGTTCCGGCCATAAGCACTCCACCAACACTCCTCTTCCCATTGATCATCATCTTCTAGAACATACACAGTCAAATTCAAACAACTCCTACGTCTCTCCTAAATTAGGAGATTCGCTACATGGTAAACATTGTTGATAAGACCTTTTATAAACTAGAGGAAAAGGTGGACTTCCATTTACGTTGATAACATTTTGTGGGAACATAAGCTTAGATGACTTTTACCATATATGAATGAATAAAAGGTTAAGTTGCTTAAAGAAGGTGAGATATGAATAAATAAAAGGTCAAGCTGCTTAAAGAAGGTGAGGCTGAGACAACCAATCTCCTTATATATATATATATATATATATATCAATTTTTTTCAACTGTTTAGGGTACATTTTCACCGTAATAACATGACTTGACTGAGAGGCATTATAACAATATATATGTAACGACCCTTGATTATTAATTATAATTAATTTAATAATATAATTCTAAAAGATTACCTAAACTATATTTATTTCTTAAAATAACAATAACTAATTATTTATTATTAATTAGTTATTCTTGATTATGATTAATTCAAGTATTAATTAGCTCATTAATTAATAAGGTAAATAAATAAAAGGTGGATAATAAAATATATTATTAAATTAAGTTACGTTCCCGAAAATGGAAACATATTAACTACAAGGGATAAGATATTAAATAAAGGGGGATAAGGGGCATTAATGGGAAGGGATAAGGACGTAATAAAGGAGTTAGGTAGGGAGTAAATGAGGGGAGGAGTCGGTGAAGGAGGGATAAGGGGGGGAAGGAGTTTGATGGGAGGATTATTCTACGGGAAGTTGGGGGATGAATTTTGGGAGCTCAGAGTATTGCAGAGAGAAGTGGAAAATTTGGGAGTGAGATTGATACAGTGCACCGGAGTTGCTGGGGGTTTTGGGCATGGAGGGCCAGGATATCCGTTGATATCCTGGGGCTAGGGAGATACCTAGTTGGCAGGGAGGACGGTTTTGGGTACTGTTTTGCAGAAGCGGGAAGGAAGCAAGCGGCGGGAAAACGGAGGATAATAGCATCAGGTTCAGGTATTTACCAAGAATTATGCATTGTTTTTGTATTAATCTTTTATAAAACTTTATTATAATTGAAATATTTGATTGTGAATGTGCTAAATGAAGTAACTCTTAAATTTTACTGCTCTGTTCTAAATTAAATGTTGTTTATTTAATTTGTCTCTTTCATTTGGAATGAGAGCCCTAGTTCAAATATGGAACCAAGGGCCTAAATAAGGGGTTTAGTTATAGTAAATCCCTAAATAAATGTATTAGGGTGAACAAAAAATTGGGTCTTAAGGGCCAAAACTCTAGCCACGCTTAACCTGCACATAAAACATAGAAACTTTAATAAAAATAAAAATAAAATAAATAAATGCAATACGAATTTACTGAAGTAAAACAAGCTATGTAGGTGAGTTAAGTACAGTTGTTTATAAAAAAAATGTTGGGAGGATACACTGAGTCTTCTGGTAGTCTTCCGTTCATTTTTCATATCTGCAAATGGATTAATGAATTAAAATCAACCTCGCAACTATTTTTCTCAAAGATAATATAGTTACTCTTTTAGCATAAAGTGAATACAAGTCTAACAAGATATGAGAAAAGGATCAGATTACCATCGCTAAACCCTATGAGACCATATGTGAAAGTGTGATTAGAGAAACGAAAATACAAGCACATTAATTTTTCAAAAATGTAAAAAAGTTCAAGTTACAATTGCCAAGTTAAAAGTTGCAACCTTTAGATGTACAAGAAGCTTTTGAAACCAAGTGGAGTAAGAATCCAAAAATTGTTGGCGATTACACTCCTGGCAAGTCACTCCTAGCATGCATATTCCAACCCAACACTTGTCTGGCATTTTGCTAGATACATAATTGAGAACACGTTCGTTCCAAGCATCGACGACAGCTTTCAAGTCATCGGTTTGAACGTCCAAGATGTTGGTTTAATCTTGCAGATCCTCATACCAAAGGCCTTTGACAAACCAATTAAGAATAGCCAAATTAGTGGAATAAATAAGTGAGATATAGGAGGAGGTAATGAATGTAAAATACCATATTTTCTGAGGCGGTTTCCCATGTGAGTGCACTGTGTGATGGCCACCCGATCGACGGCCTTATTCCCTACATTGTAAAAATCTCCCTTAATCATTTGTGATGCCATGCTTCTTTTGATTCAATTTTTTTTGCTCCTGTTCTTCCTATCCAGGGTTTCAAGGGTTTCAGAGCAGTAACCCACTTATACCCTTCTTCTCTTCCCGTCTTTGTATTCATGCTTCATGGAGAGATTCATTGCATGCTTGATGAGCTGATTGCAAGCATCCACGACCTTCGAGGGAAAACACGTTTTTTCCAAGCATCGATGGCAGCTTCCGACAACAGCTTATGTCTCCGAATAATGGCTAACAGTAGCAACAAATCATTCAGAGAATAAATTGATGTAGAATGTGGTTGAAGGGTTGAATGGCTAAATCGACGACAAGCACACGCAACAACAATAAAGGGCCAATTACCCCACGGACCCGATCTTCAATCAAATCATTGAACCAAGCACCTAAAACACAGCACAAGACAGCCGAGACCAAGCACCAACATCAAGTCTCATGGAGGAGGATCTCACGAGGGGGAGAATCCGCCATTGCCCTCACTAAACCAGAAACTCTAAATGAAGCTTCACTTCATTACATGAAAACCCTCAACAACATTTGATTTAATCACGCCATTATCTGTAGTTAGCCAGCATTTCCATATCATTCCCCGTCTGTAACTGTAAATGAGGTTGGAATTCACGATCTATGGGATTTTTTACCAAACATTTATAACTAACGCCATGTCGTAACTCACGCTAATTATTTAAAAAAAAAAAATGGAAAAAGACAGAGAAGATCGAGAGCTATATTCTGATGTCCCCAATAAATCCTTGAAGGCTTCCGAATCTAGCAAGTATACTCACAATTTTAACCTCATGGGACCATGGTTGAGTGGACGGCTGGGTGTATCTCGAATGTATATATTCATCGTAAAAGAGCAAAAGAAATCCTCCAAAAACAAAAAACAAAAAGAAAATGGTATTCACCGTGCTCTTGTATATATCCTTCTGGTCTGCGGAAGCATTAGTGGGAGCATATGAGTAGCCCTGCCAACCCAAGTCATGATCTGCGATAGGGTTTTGAAACGAATCTTGAAAAATGAAAACGCTATGAGAGTGACTCTCCTCTGCCAAGTCCTCCAATTCGTTCGCCAGGCGTGAGATGAGAGAGTCTTGTGAAGAGATGCATCTTCCTCTCATGGAGATAGAGGAGGTAACAGTTGTTGTTGTCGACGGGGAATAAGAGGTAATAATATGAGGGTGTAGGATGCTAATAATATTCTTTCCAAACGCTGCCACTGCCATCCCTTGTTCCACAATCTCTTTCAGATTATCTTCAGTAAAAGGAAGAATGCTATCGAATTGTTTTCCACCTAAGTTTTTGACAGACGTCTTTCAGATTTTCTTAGGTGTTTGATATTGAGAGCCGGAGGCCGGGCACGTGGGCCTCATGCGAGGACCCACGATGTTGATTCCTGTACGTGTAGTATTTCACGAGTAGTTTATTTATTTTATTTTGTTTTTTATTTTTTTTGTTTTTTATTTTCTTATTATTATTTTAATTATAATAAATTAATTGTTTTAAATTTATTTTTTTGTATTTATTTTTAATTATAATTATTTAAAAAAAAAGGGTTTCAAATTTTATTTTTTTATTTAAATTTTAAATTAAATTAAGTTAAATTAATTGAATTAAATTAGGTTAAATTTAATTAAATAAAAAAAAATTAATTAAATTAAATTAAAATTAATTGGGTATTTTGATTTTTTTTATATAAGTAAAACAAAAGAAAAATTTATAGAGTCCATGGGAATTGAACCCCGAACCTCCCCACCGGTCAAGTCTTTACAAAGTCCGCCCTACCAACGCACCACATGAGGTGACTTTTACAAATAATTTCACTTATAAATACTTTAATTGTCATACCCAATACCACCCACCAAGCAAAGCATCTTAAGAAGAACACTAACGCCAAAAAAATACATAGCATTGGTGAATGCCAAAACATGGTTGCAGTCGTGGATAAGTATTTAGATGCCACAGTTTAATCCTATTTAATCATTAAACGTGGTAATTATATAACCTTACAACATTTTTCTTTATGTGATTAGGTAAATGTTAAAAAGTAAACATGCTAATGGATACCCTGATAAATGCGAGAAAATTATAAACAATAAATCTAACCCATTGATTTTGGAGGACGACTAAGAATATGCCAGCATCTTCAATGCATAGCCATCAGATCAGGGTTTGAGTTTAATTAAGATTAAAAGATCATTAATTGTGCCATTGTCAATAGGTGTACGCATATCGGCGTAAATTAATAAACATAAGATCGGAAGTCATTTTTAGTCAAGTTGTAAGCATAAATTAAAAGGGCTCAGACTAGGACAAGCGGGAACGAGGCGGCATATGTACTAGGAGAGTAAGCATAGGAAGTGGCGAGTGAGGCGCAAGGCTAATGTAGCTGCAGGGAAAAGGAACCAATAGTTATTTTCGTAGGGGCGAAGAAATGAAGCTTAGATGCTTAAACCTAACCCTAACCTAGCCAATCTCCTAATGGAGTAACGTCTGTTTACAGACAAGTAAAGAAAACTTACGCCTAACCCTGTTTCTAGTTTGAGTAGAGCCAATTTGAAACATCTTGGAACTCACCCTGACAACTTTGGTGGATGCAGGTAAAAGCATACAGGATGGTCAGGACTCGAGGGAATCGAGGTAGGGGAGCGTCGTCGCAAGCACCGCCAACACTGCCAGCGCCACCACCACCATCGCCCGAACTAGCCTTCATACTGCGCTCGTTGGAATTCCACCCTACGAAGATTTGTATGGGAGGCCATGCAGAACGCCATTGAGTTGGGATAGACTAGAAGACCGAGTTATAGTTGGGCCAGAATTGATTCAAGAAATGGAGGAACAGGTGATTCAGATTAGGTAGAGACTAAAGGAAGCACAGGATAGGAAGAAAATCTATGCATATGCACAGAGGACCGACCGAAGTTATGAAGTGGGAGACCAGGTTTTCATTCGTATCAAGCCTAATAAGAGTACCATACAGTTCAGAAAGGGGACAAAATTGTCACCTCGGTTTATAGGACCATTCAGGATCTAAGAGAAAATTGGACCCGTTGCCTATCGTCTCGTACTGCCACCCCACTTGCATAAAACTCATAATGTATTTCATGTATCTGTTTTACGTCATTATGTTGCTTATGAATCACATAAACTAAATTGGAAGGAATTGCAGGTATCAGACGTGGGAACCCTCATGGTATAACCGTTATGCATATTGGACCGTAGAGTCTGACAGCTCAGGAACCGTCTAGTAGACCAAGTTAAGGTCCAGTGGGACAAGTATAGTCCAGGATCTGCTACTTGGGAAGACACCGAGACACTACGGCGAGACTATCCCTCACTATTTTGACCACCTCGAGAACATGTTTCTCAAAGGTGGGGTGTATGTAACACCACCTTTTGACTTAGACAACCAAGATCACCTGAGGCCTATATACTTTATTATCTAGTCACAGTGAAACTATTAAGTGATACACTTAAACTTTAAAATTTATGAACTTTTATGAATGTTTAAATGTTATTTGATGATGATGTATATGATGCGATCTACTACGGGCATGTAAATTTTATGAATGTTTAAATGTTATCGATGATGATGTATGTAATGCTATCTATTATGTGAATGTAAACTTTACGAATGTTTAAACGTTATTGATGATGATGTATATGATGTGACACATTGTGAGAATGTGAATTAAATGAATGTTTAAATGCTATTAGGATGATGTCGGATATTATGCAATCTAGTTTGAGTAAATGATAATCTTGTGAATGGGTGTCGAAATTGAATTATGGGATATTATGAGATCTATTTCT
>SNQJ01S0021150.1:90549-106085 GCA_010110895.2 Picea sitchensis | reverse complement strand
AAATCTGGAGCAACCAACAGTTGTGAAATGTGAACTCGCGATACAACCATAGGGAAGTTCGAGGGTTCGGGTTTCGGGAAAGAAGTGCAAGCCATTCCTCCAGCAAAGCGAAACGTGAAGTCAAGAAGAGGATCTCAGTCGTTGGCTGCGGGCCATCGTGGACCGTTGATCCGAAGGTTTTGGGGACTTGGACCTCGGGAAACCGAGAAGAGCAATGTAATCAATTATACCTACAGTCGCAGGCATTTTGTGTATGTAGGTAGGTTGCAAGTCTTTTTGTAAGCCTTCAGTTGAAGTTAATATAAGGATCCACTTTTTTATTCAAAAAAAATGAGTGAAACAAAAGAAAAAAAAGAGGAAGCAATAAGGAAGTAATAATTAGGAAAATAAGAAAATGGAAGTGAGATAACATGGAAAAACAAAATTACAAAAAAAAGAGAGTAAAATGAGTGAAACAGATGAGAAAGGAGGAAAACATTTTTAAGGGAATTGATAGATATCAAAAGATATTTAAGAAACCCAAGGAGAGGGAGAGGATTATCAAAGACCATAAATTGAGAAGGGAAATAATACCATGGAGTTGGGGGGAACAAGTTAAGGGTGATCTTTGTGGTTGTGAACCATCTTCCAAAGTAATGTTGTTGGGGTAGATTTCAATTTCTTTTGTTAGTAAATGGAGAATTTTAGTATAGAGTAATAAAATGTGGACTAAATATTTTATTTTAGAAATGGATTTTAATTATTGCTTTGTTTACATCTCTTTGGTCTATATACTTCAAATTTTGGAGTCAAATTATGGATTTGGTGTTCAATTAGTTATGTTGAATGTGTCTTTTAAGGGAGAGATCACCTTAATATTTTGTCACTTGAGAACGATGAACATTTACTATTAATGTTTGAAAATCCCCTTCCACTTGTACTCATCCACTTATCGACCTCCTATCTCTACATGTGAGTTTCTCTCCATGTGAAGACTTCCTTGCCTTTGTCCACCAACTTTTTGTAATGTTGATGGAACTCCATTCTTGAGAGATTATACAAAATTAATATAATATGTAATGCTAACCATAACCAAGGTTCAATTATCACTACCCACAACATTACCATTTAAAGTATATATGTAAAATAAGAACGTCGTCAAAGTTATTGTAGTCATTTGTAGAGTTGGCAATTTCTTTATTCTTATAAATAAAGGATCAACATTAATGGCTATGATCCATCATTCCCTTGGAGATGCCATTTCTTTCATGTCAACATTTTTTTCTATGATCAACAGAGTAAACAATCCCAATCTTGCCTCGGTTGACAAGATATGCTAGAGGTATGAGATCTGTTTGGTAAAGTATGAAGAACAGAGAACTACTATATGTTCCCTGCATGTTTTGGCATTTGATAAATCATCAATTTGATATGACCATATAAAATATTTATATTCTTGGGGTCCATGTTTTATATTTTCTACATCTTATGAAGACAAATTTTTTTGTTGATGATAAGTTTTCAGCTTTCATGTTCTCTTTGATAAACAATTAACCTTCCTGAAGAAAATTGATAATTTGGTAAGGATGTGGTGTATGCAATTCTTGCATTGTACCATCCTTTCATTTTGTTGTCCCTAAAGAACAATTCCTCATGTCCTGTTTTTCAAATGCCAGTGGGATCGAGAGGTATTATATTAACTTGACATGAATTCATTCTTTCTATTTTCCTCTTGCTCCTATGTTTTTTTTTCCAACATAGAGTTACCTTTAAGTTTTGAAATTGTTGATTAACTGTATTTTGAGCAGAGGCGTTGCGAACTCTATATATGGATGTCTTGGTGAACATCTATAGAAGCACGAAGGTGGCAGCCATAATTAGTCTTTTTAATTCTAACCTCACTGCACAATCAAATGCTACAGGTCGGTCCAAAGATTTCTTAAGTCCATTTTGACCAATAATAAGCATATCATAATCTGAGTTAGAACAAGTATGTCAATTTAAGGAGTTCTTAGTTCCATTTGTACTACTAATTTCTATTCTTAATATGGAAGTTCAATTTTCATTTATATTACTTCCACACAACACCGCATATGTGTTGAGACTCTATGTGGATGCCAATGATCAGGGTCATCGTTCCCATACTTGAGTCATCGTTATGCAACCCAGAAGTTTTGTAACTAGGTAGCCCATTGTTGGCAGGTTGCTGTCTTCGTTGGGTAACTTATGGAACTTGAAGGAATTGACTCTATGGGACTGCAAGTGATTGAAATATTTACAACCTTCTTTGGGCGACTTATGTAACTTGAAGAAATTGACTATATGGGGCTGCGAGGAATTGAAATGTTTACGGGATTCCTTGGGTAACTTAAGACATAAGGAAATTGAAGGAATTACTAATCAACTCTTGCTAGGAACTGAAATGTTTATCGGTTTCCCTTGGACAGTTGACTCAGTTGACTAATCAATCTATATAACTATTTTTTATGCAAGCTGCCATTTAAAAAGTTCAATAAAGGAGAAAGAGGAACATTACACTCTTCCATTTTGAAATGCATGCCTCGACTCCGATAGTTAATCCTGGAACACACAAGAATATTAGACACACTGTTAAATGAAGGGGTTTGCCCCAACCTTGAAGTTCCTCCATTTTTAGGGTGCAATGATCTTGTGAAGGTTGAAACATTTCCAAATACAATCATCAAAATGGAATTTGTTTTATGTTCCCCTTTGAGGAAAATAAAGGGGTTTTTGGGGTCTCACAAAACTTGAAAGGCTTTGTATTGATGGCTGCCAAAGAGTAGAGATTTTGCCGAACATGGAAACATTTGTATCTTTGAAGAAATTGTGGATAGATGGTTGTGTGAAGGAGAAGAGCATACGAGGATTTGCACAATTAAGAAAGCTCATATCATTGTATGTTTGTAAGTGCGATGAGTTAGAAAAGTTGGAAGACGTTGAACACTGTATGTTGTTAAGGGAGCTTTACATATTAGATTGTCCCAAACTACAATGGGGTGCAAGTGCCCCAACAAGTGGAGGATTGCAAGATTGGCTCGAATGATGGAGGATTGCAAGATTGGATCAACTTGAAGAAACATTGAAATTAGCTTGACATATTCAACTCAAATTAAAAACAGTGTTGCAATTAAAGTATATTTTACAATTATTTCAGTCCTTGTTTATATTCCAAGATGCCACTTTATAAATATGTTTATTTTATGGAATTTGGAAGTTTTGCATTACAAATATTAAAAAGCTACTTTCACTTTTCTTATGAAAAGGGTAATTATTTTTTTTCAAAATAAGAAAAAAAGTTTGATATTCATATTTAATCTCATGTATACATAGAATTTTTACTTAGTAATTTTTATTTACAATTCTTGTAACTTTATTTGTGCATCACATATTTTTGACCAATAAGTGGGTCAGATCCCAGTAGGAGTTTTGAGTTTGAAGGATGATACATGTATTTTGTAATTCATTACTTTTTTAGTAAATTACTCTTGGTTCTTCTTATTTAGTATGAGTTTTTCTTCCCTTGTTGTAGTGTGGTTGGCCTTTCAAGTTTTTGTAGTTGTTGTTTCCTTCATGCTATTCATTTGATGCATTTGCATTCAACATTGATCACTTGTTTAAATTTATCAAATTGGATTGTGATAAATGAAGCTTGTAATAAGTTTAATAAGTGTCTTAGTTGATTACAATGACTGAACCAATTATATATGTAAGGTAAATTCAAACCGAAGGGTTATATAAGGAAATAGGTTGGTTCTTATTATCAGTTTGTTTCCTTTGTCATTATATGTCCAAATCCGTAAATTCACCCAATTTCACACAAAGGTTGTATAGGATTTATTCTATGCATTACATGTACCTACAATTGAGAATGGAGATCTAGAGCACTGGTCCAAAACTTTATCCATTGACTATGAGAGCTAGAGCACTGATCCAAAACTTTATCCATTGACTATGTGAAACTACATCGCTTTAAATCCTCCCAAAAATTTACTTCGGTGTTTCCTTTCCTCTGCTGTTTATTAATAAAAAATAATAAAACCACAATCAGAATTTTAAAATACATTGTGTATCTCTTATATGTTTTGTAAGTATTTTAATCATATATTGATATTTAAAATGAAGTGAGGTAAGACGAAAGGATATTCAAAACCATATGATTTAATGAGATAAGACGAAAGGATATTCAAAACCATATGATTTAATAATAGGTTACGAAATACGAGTAAATGTAAAATGAAAAGTGCATCATGCTTAAGGAGAAGAAAGGAGTAGTAATCGGGAACTCTTTGCTTCAGAATTGACTAGGGAGGGCTTTCTATAGAATTAGAAAGCACAAATAGTGAAGGGAAGGAAAAGTGTAGTGTACACTATAATACATTCAACACTGGAATCCTCGGTACACTATAATACATACATTCAACACTGGATTCGTCGGTACACTATAATGCATTCAACACTGGAATTTGCTTTTGCTTTTCCTCTGGCGTGGCCCATTGATTCTACATGTTGCCATTATTTATTGCACGAAAACGAAAAGAAGCGCGGTAATGATAAGTGAGAGAAAGACAGCGCCATCTAACAGACTCACAGCCTGGTTTGTGATGGCAGCGGTGCTTACACCCCATATGCTGCCGGTGCCGCTGTCGTTCACCATCGGCGTAGGGGAAGAGTTGGATTTCTTCTGGCTGAACATGTCCAAATTTAACAACAACATGAAGCAGCAGCTAAAAAGGAAAGGAAATAATAAAAAAGGAAGGACGGTTACCTGGTGACGGTGGGACAGAAAGTGATGACGTACTCCGCAGCGGTGCAAGTGAAGGTGCTACTGTCGTCATCGTAAGCATAGCTGTAGGACTTGGGACAGGCGGCCTTGAACAGCTGAGAATAGGACGAGGGTTTGCACGTGTTAGGATTCCCGAAGGCCCCGACGCAGCAGTAATCGGGGCTGCCGAATGCCTCGCAGGCGCTTTTGCACGCCACACTGTCGCTTCCGTCGTTGTCCACCTGGAGTTCCTTGGGGCAGCTCTGGTTGAGGTCAGTGACGCATCCCGTAGTGCTGCAGGAGCCGGTGCCGCCCTTTGTGGCCACGATCAAGGGGAGATTGAAGCCGTCTACAAGGCTGACGTCGTAGAAGTCCTGGGCTAGGGCTACGCCTATGCCTTGACCCAACGTGAATTCAACGAGCGTTGCAGGGGGCTCTGCGTTCTTGCCATTGCACTGGAGCGAGCCACCGCAGTCGCCGGTGGCGCACTTGCCCTCTCCCTCCCCGTCGAATGTGCACAAAGTGCGTCCCCACAGGCGGCCCGACCATCCAGTGGGAGCTTCAAGTGTCATGCTCTGCCCGGGCCTCAGCTCGAAACCCGTGCTGGATAACTCCTCCGTGCCCGCGCCCGCCTGGATTCCCGGCCATACCGTGTACTCGCAACTGTTTATTAGCGTAAACGACGACGCCGACGCCCCTGCCACATTCAATCACCTCAAAATTAGTAGACGTTCTCACCAAATTTTGTACATATTTCTGTTTACAGAATAAAACAATGGGACATCAAGAGGGCATGGTTTTTTATCTTTTTTATTTCTTTATACTGAACTGATATTGAAATAAAATTTATTTCTTTATACTGAACTGATATTTCTATTAAAAAAAAGAAAATATAGTTGTCCGTCCAATAAACCAATACCATTGCAAATTTGTCACTAAACTAAAAGTTGCCTTAATATGGTGAATCTATAACTGTATTATATTGCTGAATACATAATGGAAAATCTATGACCTCGGTGGACTTACAGTTTAGAAAAGCTAGTGCAACCAGATATCCCACGAAGCAAGACATCGAACCGAACTAAGTAGACAATGCAAATGCAATATTAGAAAGACAAATCGTCTGCGCGGGGAAGGGGGAGGCTTTGGAGAGTGGAGAATGCATTTTATAGCCTCGGTATTCATAATCATGAGCGCACCGTCCAGATTATAAATAAAATAATTCTCGCAAAGATGCTTTGGTGGGCCCGTATGTGCCCCTCAAAGTCGGTGGCATTTAATCTGGAATCATTTCTGTGTAACATCCGTCAATCTGGAGATGTCATCTCTGTTTCACATCCGTCAATCTCGAAATGTCATTTCTGTTTCACCAAATCAAATCTATAGAGGAAGTGGGAATATCGTGAATCTAGCTTTACTTTTGAAAAATGGGTGGTTGTGAGCCCCTCCCTACTTTTTTATGCACATACATACCAGTAAAATGGCGTGGTTACCTTAGCATCCAGACACTTCATGGGTACTAAAATGAAAAGATATATTCTCCACGTGGCCTAAAAGGTAAAAATATTCCCCTCTTTTATTTTACGACCAGGGTAGAAAAAGTTAGTGCCGACTTCAAAACCATTTTACCGTATGCGATATATTGATCTTTAAATTATTAGGGAAAGAAAAATGAAACTCCAACTCCCTAAAAGAAAAAGGAGCTAGGAATTGTACGATACTTTACACGCAACCATTCATTTTATATCCTTATCAACGATGGATGGGATTCCTCACATATGTTATTAAAGCTATTTGGATTCCTCACATATTTTACTAAAAGATAACTCATGTGCCTATATTATAGGATCACTTTTAATCTCAAATGTCCCGTACGGACCTCATTCCTCTAAAGCCTTTTTCAAACAATAAATAAATATATGGTTGATAAATGATCAAATACTTCATTAATAATCATTTAAATTAATTTGGTTTCTTTGTTTTACTTTTATTCCAACCATTAAGTCACAATCTAAGTACAAATATGTTTTACATCAAAACGATTTAAAGACACAATATATGGAAGATGCGTGTGTAACCTTGAAGTTAGTGTCTACATTGTAGAAAGAGAGTAGGTATTTTTATTTTTATTCTACAATTCTTCACAAGAAAGTCGCCTTTTTTTTCCATGTTTATCGAAAGGGTTGTGAAAGAAACTTTTTATTTTCCGGGAGAAAATTCGCACTAAAATTATATTATGTATAATTTTTAAACATCAACGCGAATGATAAAAGGGAATTAGATCAGGTTGACCAGCAAGACCCCACCACACAAAAAAACAAATCTGATCATCTCTTTCCCACAAGAAAATACTAAACTGTTACCAGGCTGCTTCAATATAGACAGAACAAAGACAGAACTGTTTAAGATGCATTTGCACATTCCAATCCATTACCAATAAACATAAACAAGATGAGAGGTAAAAAGAAACAAGAAGATATTCAAAAGTTGAGCAGGCCCCGCATTCTCCCCATCCCAGGTGTAATAAGTAAGTCTTTCTTTTGTAGAAGAAAGGGCTTGTTTTGATTAAAAGTTTATCTGCCTCCTTATTGTATTCTCTAAAAATGTGATGGACACTGATACCTTGGAAGGCTGCCAACAGGTCTTGAATTCTGATCTTTCACGCTTCAATATCAATGGAAGGCTGCCAACAGATCTCAAATTCTGATCTTCCACTCTTCAATATGGCTCAGAAATTTTCCATTTGATTAAGCCAATCAATGATCACTTTGGAATCCCCAACACATGTACATACTGAATTCCCAATCATTTAGCTATGACGAGGGTGGCCCACGCTCCCATTAACTTCGCTTTGTTATTGAATCCCTCTCCACAATTTAAATACCATCTAGTCCGACGCATTTGTGCACTTCAATGAACCCCCTGCGCCACAAATGGATCCTCCAGCGGAAGCAACCCCATCGAAAAAAGCCAAAGAATAGCCATGAAGTTTGATGATTGTGTTCAGTCTTAACACCTGTGAATTGAATTATGTATGTTTTTTGTTGAGTGCTCCTATAGTTTTGTAGGCTACAGTCCACACCGAAGGGATCTTTCCTTCAAAGAGAGCACTGTTGCGCTCCTTCCAAATATACCAGCATGTCAAAATTGGTAGAATTTTTTAGGCTGACTTATTTGATAGACACGTATCCATACTGTCACTTAGAGTCTGCCCTTTCCACGGATAAATATGTGTAAGGACAAGCGCAAGGATAGCCCACATGGCCTTTGCAAAGGAGCAATGAATGAATAGGTGCAGATTATCTTCGATATTTCTTTTGCACAGAAGGCAGATTCTTGGCCCAATCCACCCCTTTTTAAGCAAAATATCCCATGTTAATATTCTGTTCTCAGATGCCAACCAGAAAAATAGAATAATTTTCCGTTGGACGCTCCATTTCCATAGATTCACCTTCCAACCGCTCCAATTCGACAGTGACTTTGTTGAAAGAAGCGCGATATAGCAATTTTTAACTGATAGTTCCCCCGTCGCTTCGCCTCCGATCCACTTTAAAATATCCTCTGAATTTTCTGAAAGTGTAATCCCTGCTCCACGTAGCTCCACCGTATATTTTGTCCATTCGTTGGCTAATTCACCTGGCAGCCCCAAATCATTGCTGCTCCGCCAATCCTCTTTAATGGTCATCGGGTCACTTGCCGACGTGGCTTGTGCAAGTGTGAGCACATGTCTTTGGTTAAGATGCGTAACCAGTTCTTCAGAGAGGAAATACTTGTTTCCAACACCCAATATCTTGTCACACCCTACCAATATTAAGTAACCCGCTCCAAGGCACCAGCTGATCCAGTGATATATAATGGGCAACGTACGAATGAGACTTATCCACAACCTCGAAGCTGAACAATAATTGTGAGAAGGCATTCTGAACCAGTTGATAAGAGTGTTATTATGTAAGTATTTTTCTTTAATAATCTGATGCCAAATACAAAGAATGTGCAAAAATTAAACACAAAGAATGTGCAATTTTATATGTTGTGAAAATGTTTCATAAAAGTTTAGGTTCCAATATTTTTCCAATAGAAAATTAGTTCAAAATTATATTAAGATATAATTTTTTTTATATGATATCTTTTATGGCAAAGCTCAATCTTAACATGACTGATAATAAGTTTAGGTAAAAATAGATAGTACAGTGTTTTGATTTCATACAGTCGCTCAAGGAGACACAAAACTCAAAATTTAATCACTAGTGGTGCACATACTCGAGAAGGATATGATCATAACCCAACTAGAAACTAGAACAAAAACTGACTTAAAAACTAGAAGTAGATATCAAAACATAGCCAGGTAATTCATGGGTCCTATGCCTCTAGGTTCCCATAAATAGAAAGATATTTTTCCCTCTGGCTCATGAAGTGCTTGTTTTGATAGCTGGTCTGCCTCTTTGTTAAAGTCTCTGAAGATGTGGTGGAAGCTAATAGTCTGATTTTTTTTTATAAGTTCTTTAGTTCTAAGCTTCCATCCTTCAATAGCACATGCCTGAATCTTTCCTCTATCATTGAGCCAATCTATAATCGCCTTGGAATCACCCATAGCTTGGAGTTTTGGGAGGGATAAATCAATAGATAGAGTAAGAGTGGCCCATATTCCCAAGAGCTCTGCCTTTGTATTTGTGCCTTCACCATTGTTTAGATGTCATTTATAAACTAAAGAGTCGAAAGTTTTAATAACCCCCCCCCTGCTCCATAGACTTTTTTATCACTCGGTGTTGCCCCATCAAAAAAGGCGATAGAAAATCCATCTGATTGAGTGACCATACATTCTCTTATAGGGGCGAATTTTTGTGTCGATGGTTGATGCTTGTAGAGTCCCAGGATCTTAATAACCACAAATTGAAAAGAAGGGACAACATTCTAAAAAATAGCTATGTTCCTTTCGTTCCAAATAAACCAGCAGATTGTAGCTGCAAGAGTTGGAGAGATAGTTGTTATCACTGAAATTTCGTCCGCAAATGGTTACAGGAATCCAACTTCTCCAAACAACTATTAGTTCACCCATGGACCAAAAATGCATTTTCAAAAGGCCCAAAACTATACAATCAACAATAAAATCAGCATGCGCTAAGACTACACAGGGAGCGCGCGCACATGCGCCATTCAGAAACGCAGGAAAAAGCACACATGTGCATGATGTGCGATTGTGGACGTAAAAAACCGCGCATCCCTCAAAACGACCCATTTATGATATTGATCGGCCTCCCACCCACTTCTGGTTCAACTTCCAAATCGATTTGACACCCAAATCTTGGCTGAATCCAACTGGGTGGTTGGTCAAAGACCTAAGGGTGCTCTAAATGGCCCCTTGTTCACACTAAAAGTTGGTTGAATAATGACTCAAATTTATGCTATAAAAAGAAGCCATGGGTGCACTACATTTTCAAGGAATTCATTTGTATTGTTATACTGCTGATATTCTCTTGGAGGATCCTCTTTCCTCGTCAAGAGTATGCTAGCACCATTGCATTTAGCCATTCATATCACCTCTAGAATGAATGTGCTTTGGATTCTCTTCACCATTTCATTATAGTTCCTCATTTGTAAGAGGAGCTCAATATTTGGGGGTCCAAGAGCCCTCCCTTGGAGGAAGAGGGGACCCAAAGTCTCCCTTTCTCTTCGGTGTTTTCTTTTCACTAATACAATCCTTTCCATTGGTGGCATGAGTCTTGTTTGTTCCTTGTTCTTATGTTCTTATGCACTATAGTTTAATTGTTTTTATCATTCTTAGTTTAATTCTTTGCTTATCATTTATGCTTTATCTTTCTAACCCTTTCCTTTACTGCTGTCTTGCCTAGCTGACCCAACTAGGCTTGTAAGCACCATTATTTTGCTCATTTAGGTGACAAAAGAGGTGCAACAATAGTTTTATCTTTAATCCAAATATTAAAATAATCAGGAAGTGACTTACCTTCCCATTTCCTTTTTATCTTTTGTGTAATTTTGATTATTTCTCATACCTTCTTTGTAAACGTACAATCAAGAAATAGATGATTGATATCCTCTGAATTGGTTTTACACAAGATACAAAGGCTTGGGCCTTCCCAACCTTTTTTCTGTAATATGTCCCAAGTTAAAAAAAATTGATATGTCACCAATCAGATGAAAAGTTCGATCTTAAGCTGAAGATCCCATTTCCAAATTTTATGCCTCCAACTATCTAGAATCAGAAGATTAAAAGTAGAAAAAAGAGCCAAATAAACATTTTTAACAGAAAGAATGTTGGATGAGTTACCTCATGTCCACAATAGTTGATCTGGACTATCTCTGGTAGTAGCTCCGGATCCTATAAGTGTTTTATGAAAAAGGTCCCATTCATTTGCTAGCAAACCATTCAATTCCAGGTCTACGCTCCCAATCNGAATGTTGGATGAGTTACCTCATGTCCACAATAGTTGATCTGGACTATCTCTGGTAGTAGCTCCGGATCCTATAAGTGTTTTATGAAAAAGGTCCCATTCATTTGCTAGCAAACCATTCAATTCCAGGTCTACGCTCCCAATCCAGTTCCCAACAAAATCGTGAGAAGTGTTATGATCCTTTGCTTGTTCTAGTACTATAATTTATTTTTTCTGTAGATGATCAATAAGATCAGGAGATAGAAGGTATTTGTCTCCCAATCCCAAGATATGATCTCTACCTAAAGAGATAAGGTGGCCAGATCCCAACACCCAGCTAAGCCAATGAATAATGAGATGGAATGACTTTAAAAGGATATTCCAAATCCTAGAGACTGAGTTTAGTTTGAAGGAGACTGATCTGAACCAATTGATGATGGTTGTATTTTGAAGATATTTATCCTTGATAATATTATGCCAAATGCCTTCCTGATTAAGAACACGCCATAGAGTGTTGGCATTCAATGTTGTATTGAAATGAAATAAGTTTTGAAAGCCCCAACCACCACAGGATTTAGGTCTAGATAAAACATCCCATCTGCAAAGGTGGTAGTGATTGGATTCACTATTCCCATTCCACAGGAAATTGAACATTAATTTACGGATTTGTTTAAGAACTATGCGCAGAATAAGCTCCAAAGACATCCAATAAATAGGTTGACTCTCCAAGAATGACTTGAGAAAAATATAGCGGCCTCCCAAAGATAACCACTTATTGCACCAGAGGCTAATATTTTTCTCCATTTTGATTAGTCACCAATTCCAATCCATCGCCCGCTGCGCACCAGTCTTTAAATGACATCCCAAGTATTTGAAACTTGTGACCAGGGCTGAAAAAGTGTAAGGTAGAAAGGATCTGTAAGGAGTAAGATACAAATCTAATAAACCTTCAAAAAGCATTGTTGTTTTTGAAACATTTACTTGAAGACCCAATGTAATGTCCCCAAGGCCGAGCCCTGTTGTACATCATGTCTATGAAATGTAAAGCTTTCATTATGAATTGTAATTATGTTTTATAGGCTGGTGAGCCAAGTTTATATAAGCTGGTGGGCTTATGTGTTATTAGGTTGGAGAGCCTAAGTGTTAAGGCCAGGAGTCTGCTTTTGTATATGTAATCATGAAGAATATTAATAAAAATATAAACATCGTTGTGTGCAGACCGACCAAGATGAATGAGTGATGGGGGACTAAGCTTCCATAGAGTGGATAAGGGATTGGGGGCTGGAAGGTTGGAAAGAGGGGCTTAAGTCCTTGGGAATAATATTTTAATATTATTCCAAAAGCCATGTGAAATATTTGTTTTGTCCTAAGTTCCTAGAGAGGAACGCATGCTGATGGAGTGCATGCAACACCATGGGTGACATGTGTCAACCCAAGTGCATGCAGTCAAAACCGGAGAAGTGAGCCATGTTGGGGGGTTCCTCCTCCATTCGACCGTCGATTGTCTGAACCGTGAATCCTGTGGCCCCGGTATTCGACCTCTGCATACCCTCACGCAGCTTGGAAACTAGAAAAATGTAATGTTTTCCTGAGAAGTCGAGGTATCAGTCGTCTAAACCGTTTGAGTCTGTGTTCGACCTCTGGGTTAATTCCTTGTCACGCACCCTGAAACCAGTGAAAAACCCGTGGATTGAGCTGTGTCACCTGTGTACGTTGTGAGCCCAGCCTATTCTCTCTTACAGAGTCGAGTCTATACCCAAACTGTCTTTGGGCTGCTACCTTCTGTTTTTCCTGAGTGGATTTGACCAGTTGTTGTTGCTGTTATCCTCACCTTGTGGAAATTGGGCTGACATTGGTTGAAGAAGTGGGTTGTCAAGCCATGGTTGAAGAGGCGGGTTGTAAGGCCTGTGAGCATCTCTCTCTAGGTGAGAGAGTCTACTGGGAAGTGGTATTCTCCCAGAGGGAGTCCAACGCTAGCTTCAAAGCTCTGAGAATTCATGATCCGGCCTATTGTCGAGGCCTAGAGAGGGAGGTGAAGCACCGATGGACTATTCTTGTGAAGGTGTATACTTCGGGGTAGAACATGCATGTGGGGAATGAGAGTGTATTAGTAGTGGGTGTAAGAAGGCATCATGGGAAGAATCCTTCCAGTTATTCTGTGTAGTTTTTCCTATAACCTCAGAAAAGACTAGGATTCCTTGCCTTGGGTGGAGCTTAGTCCCAGCTCGGGGGTGACCTACTACTGAGAGTGATGAGCAGCTTGGTCTAAGGCTGGGAGGTTCGTGGAAGGCCTGCACATGGTTGGTGGAATTACCACGGTTTCAAAGATAAGTATTAGCTTATGATTAATATTATGTTTTGCATGCCTATGATGCTTATATGTATCATGTATTATGTTGTGCATATGAATTATTGTTATTGCCATGGATTATTTATGTTAGCAATAATCTTGTGCTTACTCTGAATTAATTGTGTTTAATTTGATCTAAATGCATGTTATTAATTAAGTATGAGAATGATGTTGTTCCGCACAGTAGCATTTGCCTGGCCAGTGGGATTAAGGCTAGGGGAGCGTTACAGTTTGGTATCAGAGCCTAGTTTCAATGCTGAGCCTGGATGGGCCGGATAAGTGGTCTTTGGACCGAGGTTTTGAGAAGGAAATTGTGTCTGGAAGACTAATTTCAGACCTCAGAATGTTTTTGAGTGTCAACGGACTACTTGACCATGTTACAAAGCTTAGGAGGTGTAGCGGTATTATAAAATTGTAGGCGGTGTGGTATATGGCCACAGGGAGAGAGAGAACTCCACACCAGAAGTGTTGGAGCCATAGGATCTATTTGGGAGGAAAGGAGAACCCTCACAACTGTTAGATCTGAAGAACGTGCACAAGGTTTGAAACCCTTTGGAGTTGCACAGGAGTGTGGAAATCGCGATACGTGAAATCTCGAATTTGTCAGGACCGTCCATTAGAAAGGACGCGTGGAGAGCGATCAACCTTTCGCTGACTCGTGACCTGAAATGGTCTAAGGGTGAGTTCATGAGAATTCACGATTGGATCACAACCGTCGATCTAAAGAGAGATCTGGATCGTTAATTGTCCAGGAAGAAATCGACATTTCAAGAATAAGGAGGACGAAGGTAGAAAATCTTTCGACCTCGTGACACACGAAATCCCGATACGCGAAATGTCGATGAGATCTGAGTCGTCAGATTGTGGGGAATCAGGACTGTTGGATCGTCAACTTGGAGCGCAAGCCAAATTCTTGGTCACTCCAAGTCCCTAATCACGAAAGGGATTAACAAGGGTAGACTCAGACGGTGGAGCGCTTCCAGGAAGAAGTGTCGTAATCCCGTGAGCCATCGAATCAGGGGAGGCTCACAGCCATTGATCTCATACATGAATTTCCATATCGTAATTTAGGGATTGAAGTGACAAAATATTTGGAGTCGTTGCATCGTGAAGTCCCGGTTACCGAAAACCCTAAACGATCTACACCGTAGATCGTAGGAGAGGAACTTGACCATTGGATTAAGTAGATGAATAGACCGTAATTTCATAATTTCAGCAAACGGAAGTTCAAGATGCGTAGGTGCACGAACTCGTGATGCCCGAAACTCCGAAACGAAAAGTGAAAGTAGTGGGGCCCCCTGACATCGCTTGGAGTGAGGTGGACCTTCTTAAGAACACCACGTGTCACTACTCTTGGACCTTCTTAAGAACACCACGTGTCACTACATTGGTGGGAGACAACTGTGTTGTGGGTCCGGAGGGTAAGGAAATCGAATTTTCAGAAGTCGGGAGTTGGAAAGGGAAGCGAGTGCAAGAACCTCCGGGACCAAAACCCCGAAACCCCGAAATCCCGAAACCCAAAGTTCATTTGGAGAGCCTTGTAGCGCCTAGAAGTTTAGCATTTGGTCATGACCTATGATTGCATGGGTTAGGGACTAAGGAAACAGGAGCTAGCACCCAAAAATTACAGAGCTGAGCAAAGCTCGTAAAATTCATAAAATCAAAACGTTTTCTTATTCGGATTGGTTTTGAATGTGTAGAATTTGTTAAGAATAGATGGTCTGACAAATTCTAGTTGTCTGCATGTTGTGATTGCAGAAGTTTGACGAGTGCCAGAACCGATTAGAATTGCCACGAAGTGTAGAGAAATGGAAGAGGTGTTGATTGCCTCCAATTCAAAGAACGAAAGAGAAGGAAGGGATGTCAACTTGGGAGTCGAACGATCTAACTCCAATGGGAACAGAAGAGAATTGGATAAGGAAGGACATATGATGAAAATCATTGAAAGATTGCAGAAAGATGCCCAAGCTCACCGAGCCGATAGTTGAAATCTCATGAGAGTCAGGGATAGGCAGGGTCAATTCAACTTAAGGAT
>SNQJ01S0021150.1:63191-82518 GCA_010110895.2 Picea sitchensis | reverse complement strand
ATTAATTTAAAAGGTATCGATAAGAGAATCAAGTCCCAGGGTGGGCTTGAAGGTGGCGTACCCTGGCTTGTGGGTGTCCAGGGTGTGTTACATAGACTGGTAAAGGAACAATTGACTTATGATCATGAATGAAAGGTAGAAGAGAATCAAGTACAACAGATAGAGAGGAATCATTTTCATCAGATTCCCTACAATTGGGAATCACAACAGTCGCATCCGACATGGAAAAAGGAAGGGAGGAGGAAACATTCACATGACTCTGTTCTAATCCCTTAGGAGAAGAAACTAGACAAGGAACCGAATCTGGGAGAAGGGTAAAAGGAAAATCTAGAGAGGATGTAGTAGTTAAGGCAATCTTTGACTGTTTCAAGATGTTTGACTCTTGGCTAGAACACTCTTTTGTCACCGGAGCTGATAAGGACTTATCGACCACACTATGTAAATATTCCCTGGTAGTCGTACGCTTAAGCCAACTCGAAGAATCCAAAGCCTCTCGCTCCCACGAAGTTAATGAATCGTAAAGGGTGGGGCAGAAGGATTTGAGCTTACCTGAGAGTGTATCCAATGGCTCAAAATGGCTTTCCATCTTTGGTGGATAATGCAGATTACCAGAACCAAAAATATCCATAGTAGGGGAGCAATCTGGCACATTCCAAACACTTTGAAAATCGTTCGCATCTTGAACAATCATCGGCCCATTAGAGTCCCGACGAAGGTGTCTCGTACAATGGCATAGACTACAATGGAAAGGAATTCCCATATAGTCTAGTCCCTGAAGTAACCTTCGGCAATTCCATTCAACCTCAAGAACCTTTGGTAAACCACCATGAATGTCAATCTCCACTAATATTTTACCAACCTTCCTTGCCGGGGCCCTTAGAGGTTGGTGGTCTACTATAATGAACGTACCCAAAGAGTTGTCGATGGCTTTGAGAGCACCTTCATTCCACATGTGAATAGGTAAACCAGGAAAGAGTACCCATAGGTGCCTTTATAGGAAATAATCGATCGCTAGATCAAAATCAACCCGCCACCTCTTAAGCATTATGCTCCAGCGGGAGGCCATTAAAAGGGTAGTATCATCAGGAGTTCGGAATATAAACCCCAACCAACCCTTCACAAGATACAAAACCTTTGGTGAATAACCTAAAGTAGGAACCTAATATTTCTCCATCCAAGCCTAAAAGGGTTCATGTTCCAGGTAATGATATGATACTCGATCGACTAAACCGCAAAGTGCCATCCGAAAATTTTCTTCTAATCCGACGTCTGAACCCAGATGTAACTTCTTCATGGATTTATTTTCCTTCCATAGTTTTTGCTTAAAGACGGAAGGAGAATATTGCATACAGACCTTACGTTGATCTCTCGACGGATTCTCGCCACACTTTGGAGTAAAACCAGTTCTAACAAAGGTGGCAGGCTCCACAGTATGAACAGGAAAATTATGAGAAGGATAAGGATTTCTGGGTAAAATCCAAGAGTCACGGGATAAGCTAATAGGAATAGTAGAAGGTGTAACACTGAGAAGAGGTGGCGAAGGTGCAACAATAAATGTTCCTTTGGAGAGCTCAGAAGAATTAAAACCTTCTAACTGCCAACATTCCTCGTTTGAAGAGCCCATAAGTGCATTGACATTCTTTTCAAGAGGTGAAATATGTGCCATTGTCAGATAATAAGACACCTAGAATCCACTAAAAATATAGATGGTCAGTCTAGTTACCAAGTATAGAAACGTGGAAGAAGTTAGGTGCAGAAGTCGGCCCTGGTACTAAAACCATAAATCCAAAAACAACAAAAATTAATGTAATATTAACCCCTCCAAGGAAGATAGTAAAGTAGTCACATATAAGTAAACCTCAAGGATGGAGGAGGTCATATGGCTCCAAAGAAATCCAGATACAAAGGGATAAAGGCTCTACACAATAGCTCCTTAGAAGAAACTACTAGAAACAGTTAAGGACCTCCAAACAAGTCGCACCATTAACAGACTCAGTCCCAAAGAACCAATTCCACTGGTTCAGCTTCATTCAAAAAATGTGTTTCCTGCCTATCATCATCCATTAAAAAACTCTTAGGTTCCAATATGCCACTAAGGATATTATAAACATGAATAATGAGAAGGAAAATTGGTTTAAAGATAAATAATACTTTTATGTCCAAATTCAATGTAAAATATTGCTTATATAAATTTTAAGGTTGGGTCATCGTTTTAAGATCAAAATCTTTAAGGAAAATAATTCTAGTATTAAGAATAGATACATTAGTATGTATAATATTGAATATATACATTAGTATGCACAATATTGATAAGGATTAATTATAGATTTAATCTATCCTTTGAAACTGGGAAAATTTAATGTAAAAGATCTCATCATTTTGATAATAATTATTCAAATCAAACGTTTTATGTAAAGAGGTATGTTAATAATATATAAGAATCTACACCCTCAAAATCTCTCATGTTGAAAAATACAATGACAATGTAGGGGAGGGATGACATTGGAATTATTTATGTATAAGCGATGGAGAATATAGAAGTGCATACTTTTATAGTTTTGGAGCAAGTCGTTATTTTGTATTTTTTTCATAACATTTGAATGAAAATGTTAGTGTGATTCATATACCTATTGTAGATGTGTTATGTGATATTGGATGATCCAGATGGATATCGGTGACCACCCACTTCTTCCACTGACTCATAATGTTTCCCCATCTTGACAATTTTTCTATAGTTTTTAGGTCCTGAACTTCTAGTGCATTTTGTATGCCCTAAATGGTTTTTTTGGCCCTGAAATTATTTGTCCTTGGTCCGATTTTTTTTTATCGAATGACGAGATCGTTGGACAGGTGATTGTGATAGATTATGGTTTCCATGGCATGCATAATCCTTGACCAAAAATGTTATTCTCATCAATATATTTCCAAAAAGCTATTGTGCACCCCAAACAAAGTTTGTATGTTGAAGTTGTAGCCCCAAGAAGTTTATGTATCAACTAGAATCCTCAAGGTTTGGATTCATTTTTCCACTTCATATCCTAGGGTTAGGGTTTTGGATATTTAGGGATTTTCCCTCTTAGGGTTTATTATTTTATGTTAAAATCCCATTTCAGCCTCTTGTTGGTATTCTTGCGAATGAATGTAGCCGGCACCTCCCTCTTCATAGATAAGCTACCACCATTCTAACTAGTTTGTATTGTTTTTACATTTCATGACCTATTTTCCTATTTCATTATTAATAGAATTTGGTTCTCATTGTATTAATGTTCTCTCTTCAATATTTCTATGTGCGCGTTTCCATTCATATTCATGCATTTCATTTCATTATGTATACAATCTAGATCAGTGGTATCTGAGCAATATGCTCTTATTTATTTCTTGGTGCTTGTCCCCAACGAGGTCAAGGTATAGAGAGTTGGGTCTCAAACTAATTTCACTTGGGGAAGACCACTCTCACCAACCCAAGAAACCTCCCATGGTGAATGAAAAGAGAGATGATGGAGTAGGAGATCTTATTAAATTATTTCTTGAGGAAGCCCTCACACAATAGAGGATTGAGATGATGGATAATTTCACCCATATTTTTCAATGGTGGTTGGGACACCTTCAATAAGAAACCATTTTGGAGGTGCAACACCATTCAAGGTACATGTTAACTTTGACATTCCTTTATTTGAAGGAAATATAGATGTAGATTCTTTGGAAAAATGGTTAAWTTTKTTAGAGGGGTATTCCTCTATTCAAAAGGTYTTGGACATCAAAAAGATCACCGTTTTACTCCTTAAGGCCCTTCCCCATATTAAATATTGGTGAGATTGTTATTGGGAGAGACATGGTAGAGATGAATCTACAACATTTAGGACTTAACCCACTTGGGAAAATTTTATTGATGCCCTCAAAGAGGAATTTTGCCCTGTTGGAAACTATGATGACCAATACACAAGATG
Source organism: Picea sitchensis (assembly GCA_010110895.2). NCBI lineage: Eukaryota > Viridiplantae > Streptophyta > Pinopsida > Pinales > Pinaceae > Picea > Picea sitchensis. The sequence goes on along the minus strand of SNQJ01S0021150.1, from coordinate 78,571 downwards.
GACAACTATGCATCAAGGGAGAGACCAGATCGTGCTAGAGTACACCAATATCTTCCATACCTTGTGATCAAATATGGGTATCGTATATTCCAAGTGACACCTATTTTTTAAGTACCATAATGTCCTACATAGGTACATCGAAACAAAGATGAACTTCTTAGACATCTCACTGGGATCCTCTTATCAATATGTTGTCAAAATCGAGTAGAAATTTAAGTAGAAGAATAAGTGAGAGTTTGGGTTTGCAAATATGTTGCATTATAAGCATGGTAAAGATGTATCTATCTCACATAACAAAGGATAGAGAAAGGATATCCAAACTCAATACAACTAGTCCAAGCGAAGAGAAAAGAAGGGTAATAGGAAGGAAAAGAAGTACACTAAAAAGTAGTGTGAGTTCTACAAAATCCTATGGCACAACATTAATGAATGTCACTTGAAACAATCATTATTCGCCAACATGAAAGAACAAGAATTGGACTCTAGCTCAAACTATAATTTGAAGTAGGATAAGAGAAAGCATATCATTGAGGTGAAACCCAATGTTACCACTTAAATTGAAAATATCTAAATGGAAGAGTCATAGGAGCCTGAGGAAGGGGAGTGACTCTTCCATTCATAGATGTGGGTGAAGGGGACCCCACTACATTTCATTGTTAATAGTGGTAGCTAGAAGAAAATCATCTCAAATGAGTTCGTCAAGAGATTGAAGTTGTCGACAATGCCACAACCCCAACCACACACGATTAGTTGGTTGAGCCAAGGACAAGACATCTGCACTAGCCATCAATGTCTCCTATCCTACAACATCAAGCCCTTCAAAGATGAGGTACTATGTAATGTTACCCTACTTGAACTTTGTGGTCCTCTTTTACGAAAACCCTATATGTGGAAACATCATGTTGTTTATGAGTCTAGGTCTCATAGTTTCATTGTTACTTTAGGAGGCCATATCTACAAGGTACCAAAGTTAGTTTCAACTATTGTAGTTTCCTTGGTCTTGGAAAGTAGTTCCAAAAGGTTATCCCTTAGTCTAGAAAATTTTTCCTCTTCATGGTTCAATCAAAAGGTTAATAGAAGGTCATTGTGACCACCACTACCTCAGTACATGGCCTTTCTACATAGTAGAAGTCGATGAACAAGATTGTAAAGGAATATAGAGATATCTTTGCTTCTCCTGTGGGGGTGTCTCTACACTACTGTGTCAAACATTCAATTGAATTGATACTTGATGCTCCTTTACCGAATGGCTCAATATACATATTCTCTCTTTTGGAGAATGAGGAAATAAAATGTTTAATTCATGATCTCATTCAACCAAGCTCCTCACCTTATGGGATCCCAATTGAATTGGTGCATAAGAAGGATGGGAAATGGAAACTATGTATTGATTATATATCCCTAAAAAAAATCACTATCAAGAATCAATACCTAATCCCCCATATTGATGATCTTCTTGATTAACTTAAGGGTGCCAAGTTATTTAGTAAGATTTATATGAAGTCAGGATACCACTAGGCCTCGATTGAACGAACTAGTATATGGAAGATCACCTTCAAGTCTAAAGAAGGAATTTTTGAGTGGCTAGTCATGCCTTTTGGATTGACTAATTCCTTAGAAACATTCATGAGGATAATGGATGATATATTGTGGTCGTTCAAAAACTCTTTTGTAGTTGTATATTTGGATGACATCCTCTTCTCTAGAAAAACTTGGGTAGAACATTTGCAACACATTTAGCAAATTATGATCACCCTAAGACAACACAAGTTATATGCCAATAGTGAGAAATATTCATTTGGAATGTAGAGAATTCAGTATCTAGGATACATCATGGATGAGAATGGGGCATATGTGGACCCAACCAAGATCAAATTCATCACCATTGGCCTACTCTGATGACTCTAACAGATCTTTTCAACTTCTTGGGCCTTTCCAACTTCTACCACAGGTCAGCTTTGAGTTTCTCTCATATTGCTTGGCCCTTAAGACAAGTGACCAACGATGGAGCTAAATTTTTTTTTTTCTTGTTTTGATTCACAACAAAAATCATTTGAGGATATAAAACATTGCCTCTACTTGAAACCATTCCTCACTCTTCCAAACTTGCAAGAAATATTTGATATTGAGATAGATACCTTCAATTATTCTATTGGTGCAATCCTCACTCAATCGGACATCCAATGGCCTATCACAATGAGACACTCTTTTATGCTATTATTAGGTATCCCGCCTATGACAAGGAGATGTACTCCATTGTGCATACATGATGATAGTGGAATTATTATATTCTAGGAAAGGAAACAATCATCCACAATGATCATAAGCCCCTACAATTCATGCAAACACAAGGAAAGTTACAAAATTATTTCCATAAGAAGTGGTCCACATACTTGCAACAATTCCACTTGAACATAAAGTACAATAAGGGAAGCACAAACCATACTGGAAATTTCCTCAACTAGCCCCTAGTTGTGGTACTAACCACATTTCTTAAATCCTATAGGTATGATACCTTCAAGCGACCCCAATAGTATGGAAACAACCTTGATTTTTCTACTACATATAAGAGTCGCACTGGGCATAGGTAAATAAGTTCCAAAATTTCACCTCTAGGATGCACTTTTGTGATATCTAGGCCATATTTGTTTTCCTTCCAATGAGCATGAAAAAATAATTTAGGAGGACCATTATAGTTGGGTGGTAGGGCACTTTGGTATGGAGAAGATAATAGCAGTACTTCAGAAGTATTTCTATTGGAAAAAAAATTGACATGACGTCAATGGGCATATTAGATTGTACACTACCTGTGCCATCACTAAACCTTCCATCAAGAGTCATGGGTTGTAAACTCCTCTACCCACCCTAAAAAATCCTTGGGAGCCAATCTCCATGGATTACATGTCAAGTTTTCCCTCCACCAAGCATGGTAATGATTGTGTGTTTTTTTATTTTCTATTAGTTCTCTAAGATGGTCATTTTGGTAGTTTGTAAGAAGAGTATCACAACACAATACATTGCTAATATATTATTTGAGCATGTTTGGGTTCATTTTAAGATACCACGGACCATTATTTCAAACATGGATATTAGGTTCCTCATTACTTTTGGTCTCTCATGTGGTCTCTAATGGACACCAACATGACCAAATTGATTTCCTTCCACCCCCAAACACATGGGCAAACAGAGGTGGTCAATGCCATGATTTTGCATATCCTGCAAATGTACAACTCCAAGAATCCATGTACATGGGTTGAAATTCCTCCATATGTTCAACATATATACAATAGATCCCTCCACAACTTTATTTGCCACAACTCTTTTTAGGGGTTCTTGGGGTTCCAACCATTGGCCCTCATTGATGTAACTTTGACCATTGCATCTTCATACTCCCATGCTCAAACCAAGGTAAATAGAGTATCCAAATATGTTGAGTAGATATAGTACATCCAACAATAGGTTCATGATATCCTATATAAATCTAATGCCAAGTATAAGTAGCAATATTACCAGCATCAGGTTCCACACAAGTTTCAGGTTGGTGATAAGGTGTGGTTGCATTTGTAGAAAGAGCACCTCAAATACTCCATATGAATATTAGACCACTTAGATATAGGCCTTACACCATCATGAAGGTTGTGGGTGAAAATGATTTTTGATTAAGTATTCCTCATTTCCTTGGCTTGTACTTAGTATTTAATGTGGAGCTACTTTGACCATATTTTCCACCTCTATTGGACACCTCTGAGTTGGTTGAGAATTTGGACCCTATGGAAATAAAACCTAACTACATTAATAAGGATATATTTGACCAAATCATGGACATCCTAATGAAGGTCATCTTCTAGAATAACATACTACTCTATCAAGTTGTGAAAGTAGAACAACTTCTTCACCAAGGTAAGTGTCTCACTAGGAGTCTGATTCAACAAAAGTTTCCCCATATGATTGAGGAAATTAACGTAATGGGAAAAATTTCCTCCCAATGATGTATGATTGATATAGGTGGATATTGGTGGCCACCCACCTCTTTCACTGACTTATAATGGTTTCCGATATTGGTAGTTTTTCTACATCTTTTTAGGTCTTGAAATTTCAATGCATTTTGAGGCCCTATGCAATGTTTTTTGGCCCTGCAATAGATTAGGGTTTCCATGGAATCCATAATCCTTGGTAAAAAAAAATCATCTCATTGAGATATTTCCAACGGGATATTATGTGCCCTAAATAGATTTTGTATGCAGAAGTTGCAACCCCGACAAGTTGATGTATCAAATAGACTCCTCGAGGACCACATTCCTTTTGCTACTTCATATGCTAGAGTTAGGGTTTTGGATACTTGGGGATTTTTCTTCTTACATTTCAATACTTTATTTTGAAACTCAAAATTTTCCTCTTTTTATGGTATTTTTGTGAATGAGCATAACCGACACCTCTCTCTTTAGAGATAAGTTATCACCTTTTTAGCTAGTTTGTATTACTTTGAATTTCACAATATTTTCCTATTTCATTTATTACTAGAATTTGGTTCTAACTATATTATTGTTCTCCTACAATGTTTCTATGTGTGTGTTTCCATTCATATTCCTGCCTTTCATTTCATTCTCTATACAATATAGATCATTTTCACAAAGGTCAAGCCTTGACATTCAATATTTCTATTGTTGGTTGTTGACCTTATTAATGTCAATCCTTGGGAATTATCTATAGTCAATTCCCAAGCCATTTTGAGGTGAATGTTTTATTTTTTACCCCATTTTATGGGTGGAATCAGTGCATTATTTGTTTGAGTTTGGTCCCATTAAGGGTAAATGTAAGTTGTTGATTAATTGGGTTGGTTTTCATTGATGTCAACCCTTGAAGAAAGTTCGGTAGCAAATTCCGGTAGCACAAAGGTTTGGGTAATGGACACAAGTTTTTTTTTTTATGGATAATGGTATGAGTTTTGATATATTTGCAGGAAATCCTATTCTAGATGGATAGTACATGTCATTCCATTTCTATTGGTATGTGGAACGTCACATAACTCCTCACGGTTAGAGAGTTATGACCATGTGAAGTTGGAGAATCCTCATGAGTCATCTAGAAGCCCCAAAAGGTCAAAGTAGTCAAAGTGGTTGCAAAGAATAAATTATTTAATTAATAAAGTGAAGTGATGAGCATATTATAAGTCAAAGTGGATACAAAAGAAATTATTTAAATAATAAAGTTAATGGAGAAATTACTAAGTGGACAAGTGGTTAGAAGTGGGTTAGCCCTAAAATAAGAAAAGTGGGTTAAGATGTTAGAAGGTAATTTAAATAATAAAGTGAAGTGATGAGTGTAATATAAATCAAAGTGCATACAAAAGAAATTATTTAAATAATAAATTTAATGGATAAATTACTAAGTGGACAAGTGGTTAGAAGTGGGTTAGCCCTAAAATAAGAAAAGTGGGTTAAGATGGTTAGAAGGGAACCCCTTGAGGAAACTACATGAAAGTATAAATAAGAGGCAAGGGTCTCTCATTTTTAATCACACTTGAGAATATTGAATATCTACAAGTGACTGAGGTAACCAAAGGATATCTAAGCTTAATTTTAGAGGGAAGGTGAAGTAAAGAAGGCCAAAATTCAAGGGAGGATAAATTATTTTGATGATGCTTTCTAAGGTATGTTATTTACAGGTCATCTCACCATTTTCACAATAATTTTTTTTCTAGAATGCTTCAGATTGTGCAATTGAGAGGCCATTGAGGAAACATATCCAAGTAGATGTGATACAAATTTCATCTTGTGGGTCATTGCATTTTTGGAGTTACACTCCGTGGAAAATAGGGTTTGTGGTTAGTCCTGAAACTAGTCTAAAACAAGTGTTTTGGGGACAAATGTCATAACTTATTAATAACAAATCCAAATTTAATAAGACAAAATGTATTGGTTATATTACATTCTATAGTATGTTGTGTACAATTTTCATATCCATACAACAAATTTTCTGTGCGGGGCATGCTCTACAAATTCACTCTCTAGAATAATCCAGATTTCAACAAGGTATGTCTTTTTTGCTATAACTCCTTTTCTGAGAGGTTCCAAGTATTGAAACCTAGAGGAATTGAATAAAAGACACTAAAGAATATTGTGTACTATTTTTAGATCTTTATTCATTACAGGTACATAGTTATTATTATTTGAAGTTAGGGTTGTTGACTAATCCAAAATTAGTCATGTGAGACTAAAGTAAAGTTTGATGAAAATGATAGTCTCTTGTTGTTAAAGTCAATGAAGGTTTACAAGTATGTGATCATATACACTAGTTCTACTACATATTTACAAATCATATTTGGATGATGAAATTTATTAGGGTTTTTGGTTGAGGTACATGTTGGGTACATGGTTGAGACAAGTAGTTGAGGAGTTGGCACATACACGAGGTGTATAGTTGATGATGTTGGTACATATTGATGAGTCATATTTTATGTGTATTTGATGCATGATTGGTACAAATTTGGTGCATGGTTGATGCACTTGTTGATGGTATAGGTTGAGGTACAGGTTGGTGCATGGTTGATGGACTTGTTTATGGTACAAGTTGATTATAGGTTGTTTGGATAGGTTATTGTAACAGGTTATTTGTACAGGTTTGGTGCATGATTGATGCATTTGTTTATGGTATAGGTTGATGTATGGTACATGTTGGAAAAATTTATTGGTATAGTTTGTTATAGGTTGATTGAAGTTTGATTGGTACAGGTTTACAACAGTATATCTTACAATGATAGTGTGACAGTGGTTCCATCATTCTACTTCTACGTCAGGGTGGTTGGACGGGGCAACAATAGGTGGTTGTAGCCACCTTCCGGTTGTAGCTAGAGAACACAGGGGGTTGTATCCTCCTTCTTGTTGTAGCCATAGAATTGGGGATTTGGAGTTTCCCTCAAGTTGTAGCCTGAGAAACTAGGGGGTTATAGCCTCCTTATGGTTGTAGCCTGAGAAACCAGGGGGTTATAGCCTCCTTCTCGTTGTAGCCAAAGAATTGGGGAGTTGGAGCTTCCTTCAATTTGTAGCTTGAGAAAATAGGGTGTTGGAGCCTCCTTCTAATTGCATCTAGAAAATAAAGGAAGTTGGTGCTTCCAATGAATGTAATTATTAAAGACATATATGAAAACAAATTCTGTGGTTTTCTCCCCCTTTGGGTTTCCGCATAAAAACATTGTTGTACTATGTATGTGTATGATTGCTCATTTGTTCATTGTTTATTTACTCTACAACTATTGGATGATAATTATACATTGATATAACACTTGCATTTTGTGGTTAAAAAGTATTATTTCTCTATTATTGATTCACCCCCCCTCTCAGTAATCCAACATAAGTGTCGAATACCAAAACAACATATAATTTTGGAATCCCTAAACCATGTGTTTATGAAATCTACGTGACCATTTATATAAGTATATTTACCAATCCTACTTGGACCCACAAATTGTTGGAAAACATAACTTCTTTTTCTTATCATATTAATTTTTTATTTTCCAATTGATGGTCATAATATTGTTGTGCTTCTCCATGGTTGAGAAATTCAACAATACTCCCTAAGCTTGGCATATTCAATGATTTCAACATGTTCTTGTTATGGTTGGATGCAACAATGTTGTTGAAAAAAATGCATATGGATGCATCATATCTTTTACATTATGCAATTGAAAAGAATATATTAGTCATGGGATTAAGGGGCTTCAAATATTCTATAGTTGGACTTCCATTCCAAATGTTTGTAATTATTTGGGAGAAGTGGATTTGGTTTCCATCATTTCCCGATTAATGAACTATTGTTTCCAAATTGATTACTACAATAACATTGTTCATAATGACCTTCCAAGAGTTTATATTACATACAAAGGTTTTCCCATTATTGGTGGTAGTTAATATGAAACATATCCATGTCAAAATCTCTAGAGAAAAAGGAAGCCTCATGAAGTTTCATGAGTCAAGAGGAATCCCCATATGGACTTGTTTATTCTACTCAAAGAAATTTCTTTGAAGACCATAAAAGTCTATATAAAGTTGTTTAATTAAATATTAAAGAAAGTCTTTTTTAAAAAGGGCTAAGATAAATGCCTTGTAAGATTTGGAGGTAGGATTGCAAACCAAGCCTTGGTTAAATTCTTGTTTGAGACATAATTAGATGATGTATAGAGTCTACATCATGGAGACCCCATATCTGTCTTAGCCACCATCCAATACCATCATCCATATTTATAACTAAAACTACCAACAAGAGGAACACCTAGTAACATGGCAGAGTGAGATGGTTACTAGCAAGCAGAGACGATAATGTTTCTTAGGGAAGGCATTGGAATATCTTGGAATTCCAAGGAAACTAAAAGAGGATTTTATTGGAACCCTAATTGGATGATGCAATGGCATAAATGGGAATGCATTGGTTTATGAAAGTATTGGTTTTGAGTCTAATGGAATCCCCAAGAAGAACTTGACTAAGACTAAAGATGAAATTGATCTAAATATAATTTAAACCCAACATGAATGGAGTGGGAACTTTGGTTTTGATGAAATGTAGGATATAATATTCTCATTTGGGCTCTACATATTCCTACCCACCAATACGTGCCTTATGTGGTCCACCCTTATGTCATATTCATACATGACCTACCTAGTGATGTTATGTTATGTTTCAACCACTACTCTAATATCATGGATCACAGTCCTAGAGTCCTCCTCACCTTGACCTAGATGTGGGACCTATTTTGGATGTTTAACATTTAGGTGAACTCCCTTAGGTGTATTTTCCCTTTGATATCTACCACTAGGTCACAAATTTGACTCACTTTGATCCTTAGGGCACCCATTTGAGGTATTCCCTAACTTCATGGGTCCAATTAGGGGCACAAAATCCCTTTTTGGGTCCATGTTCACTTGAGATTCCCCATTTCGGGTCTATAATATCTCAAAACTATTTTGGACTTGCTATTTATAGAATCAATTTGAGTCATACCCCTAAAACTCTATTTTATCTTTTGTCCCAAGGAATTTTATAGGTTTCCTTGGGTTATTATGACTGTGACTACATAAATAATGTAACATGGAGTTTTCTTGGGCTTAAAAAACAATAATATTGTTACACCAAAATCATGACATTAAGTAAATAGGCACAATCTAACATTTATGTATGCCTTGAACCCTCCAACAACAAAACCCAATGTTCTCTTATGCCTTAGCTTCACTCGCTTACCTATTTATACCATTCAATTCCACATTTTAAATCCCCTTATAACTCTTTCATTCTCTTGTATCTTTAAAGACCCTAATTTGTAGGCACACACATGAATTAGAAACTAAAATTATTTTACCTCTCTCAAGCCCGTAGGATTGCTTACACCTATCATCTCTAACACTGATACCATTATACAAAACTTGTGGAATTAATTCAATATGCACAATATGATGGTTTAGTGTGAATTGGATCCTCCAATAACTAACCTAATGTTGTCCTATGCCTTAAGGTTATCCCTTACCTATTTATACGATTCAAATCCTCTTTGTAAATTCCTATGGAGACCTTACAATTTATCTTATCTTTGAAAACCCTAAATTTCTAGATAGACAGTAAGATAAGAAACTAAATTTATTTCAACCTTTTGAAGACCCTAGTATTACTTGCAATTGTTATCTATAGCACCTCTACAAGGATATATTGTTGCTATATTGGTTCCAATCTTACAAGTTTGATTGATTCATCCTAGGCCATCTTCATTGGAAAATTTCCACTCATACCTTAGGAGTTTCAACCCTACAACCTCAAGGGATCATGTATCATCTCCACTAAGGTCACTATGGCCTCTCTACTCTATATTTTCATTGATTTATATTTACAATAATAGATCGTGTGTGTGTGTGTGTAGTTGTATTATATATTAGGCCATTTCTTGTTTTGTTAAAATTTGGAGCTAAGTGCGTAGATTATTTTCAATTTAGATCACACTTGGAGGCCTATTACAACTCTTCTTCATCCAAGGGAGCTTCATCATCTTCAAAAACAAATTTTAAGTGAGTTATCTTCCTTCTTCTCTTTCATTTTCCATCATCAAGGTGTCTATCTCATTAAAGGAATTTAAATTAATTAACCCTAGTTAGTTGGATCTCTTTCCTCATTTAATATGTTAGTAAAACAAACGAAAAGTACCCTAATCACTTACAATCATAGGTTATCATTAATTATATCTTAAGTTCCTAATTAATCTAGTGGTTGTGTCTCCACTTTTGATCCTCCTTTGTATCACCCTAGGGTTTATCAGTTTATAACTAAAACTTAGTGGTGACTTTGCTTTCCTCTCTTACCCTTTTAGGTGTGTGTGTGTGTGTGTGCACGCGCGCGCGCATGTGCATGCATGTGCGTGTGAATGTTTGTGTGAACCTGCTCTTGGGTGGTCTTCCATCCCTACCATCACACTACATGTGGTGTGTGTCCGCACTTGGTTTTCCTAGCATTTAATGTGGATTGTCCAAACAAATGTTTTAGACCATAGTGGTCTATCCTTAGCTCAAATTTCCTCCCCATGAGGTAAGGTCTCCACATTTTCAATGCATGTGCAATTGATGCTAGTTCCAAGTCATGTGTAACATAATTCCTCGTATGTTCTTTTAATCTTCTGGACTCATAACATACCACGTGATATTTTTGTGTGAGGACTCCACTGATCCCTTCCTTGCATGCATCAATGCACACTACAAAATTTTCATCCAGATTTCAATATCCAATATGAGTGCACTTGCCAAGATGTCTTTCAGCTGCTAAAATACATCTTCACACTTGGAATTCCATTCAAATTTCACTCACTTCTTTTGCAAAGAAGTGATTGGGATTGCAATCTTTGAGAATCATTTTATGAATCTTCAGTAATAACCGATAAGACCCATGAATGATTTGACCTCTATAGAATTATTTGGTGTTGATAATCCTCTAATGGACACTATCTTCTTTGGATCAAATCCTATCCCATATGCTAAAATTATATGCCCCAAGTAGTGAATCTTCTTCTGATAAAATATTCACTTACTTAGCTTGGAATACAATTTATGCGCTCTTAAAACTTGCAACACCATTCTTAAATGATGTTCATGTTCTTATTCTGACTTATATTAGATGAGTATATCATCTAGGAACATAATTACAGACTTATCCAGGTATTCCCCAAACACTCCATTCATCAAGAACATGAAAACACCCACGGCATTGGATAATCTAAATGGCACTACCTTGAATTCATAATGTCCATATATTGTCATGAATGTTGTCTTGTTGATTTACTCTTCCTTTATCCTCACTTGATGATAACATGATCTAAAGTCAATCTTGGAAAAGATTCTTTCACCTTTCAGGTGATCAAATAAATCATCAATCCTTGACAAAGGATATTCGTTCTTTATGGTGACTTTATTAAGCTATATGAAATCAATACACAGCCTTAGGGTTCCATCTTTCTTCTTCACAAAAAGAATCAGGGCACCCCAAGGTGACACACTTGGGCATATATAACCCCTTTTCAAAAGTTCTTCAAGTTACATATGCAACTCTTTCAACTTTGGCATGCCCATTCTGTAAGGTGTCTTGGACACCGGGGCTGCTCCTGGCACTAAAACGATAGAGAAATAAATTTCTCTCTTTGGTGGAAATCCTAGGATTTCTCCAAAAACATCTCCAAAATCCTTTAATATCGGGTGGTCTTTAATGCTTGCCACTTTATCTTTGGTTTCCTCTTCCATATGGCCTACAAAATTATGACATCCCTTCTTGAAGCTCTTTTTCAACTCCATAGTTGAAATTTCTCTAGCAACTACAACTCTTGGAATGCCTTGAACCTTGACTTGCTTCCATTCTTCATAAATACAAGTGATTGTCTAGTTGCAACAATATACAACATCATGGCATTTTTCTAACCAATCCATGGCATTTAGAAAATAATATAAACCCAATGGAATGATGTTCATGTAATGTCTCAGAGTTCTAACAAAGATAAATCCCTAATTTATCCAATTAAATAACCAATAATTTGCAAATAAGAAAACCATAATGAAATTTTAATCAAATCACAGAGGTGAGAAACTTACCTGTGTTGAAGACCTAACTTACTTGTAACTTGGTGACTTGAGGAACACAACCATACCGTGATCATTGGCCTAGAAACCACAACAAAAAGTGTGGGATGACTCTCCACCCAACTATAGACCTTGCTACTCAATATTTAGTAGCATGTCACCCTCGAACCTTCAATCTACTACTGATCCAAGTGGATATTGGTGGCTACCCACCTATTCCAACTAGCTCCTCTCGTTCATTTTTTGTTCAACACATTCTTCTGTACTTCTTGTAATTGTGGGTTCTACACTTCTAGGATTGTCTGAAGCCCCACACATCCTCCAAGTGGATACTAGTGGCCTCTCGCCTAATCCAATTGGATTATTTTGTATGTTTTCATTTCATCACATCTTGTTGTACTTCCAGGGCCATTTTTGGGCCCTAAACGTTGTTTTTTTGGCTCGCCACAGTAAAATTGTAGATGAAGTCATAGTTTGATGGTGGAATGTGTATTTTTATGAAATAAATTTCCAACGTGCTATCACGCACCTAAAACAAAGTTCATATGCAAAAGTTACAACCCTAGGAAGTTGAGGTACCAACTTACACCAACTTACCCATAGGGGCCTGCATGAATTTTGGCGTTTCACCTTCTAGGGTTAGGTTTTTAGATGTCTAGGGTTTTAGAATTCATGAGTAATATCAAAAAGGCCTTTGGAGCCCACTGTAATACATTCTACTCAGACGGATGTGCGTAGCAACTACATCTCTTCTCAGAGATAACTACCACCATTCGAGCAAGTGTTTCAGTTCTGCAGTTTTATAGTTTCATCTTATTTAATTATTCAATAGAAGATATTGTTCACTGGATATTTGTGTTATTCTTAATAAACCTGTGTTTATTGTATTTATTCTATTAATCAGTTTGTTTTTCTCCTAAATCTGGATTAGTGGTATCAGAGTGGTCTGTTGTTCATTTATTTTTCTTCGTGCATGTCGTCGACAAGATCTGGGTACAAGAAGTTGGGAATTGAATCAATCGAGCCATTATAAGAACGGTCACACTGAGCTTGACAAAAACCCATTGGGGATGAAAATAAATATGATGGAGCAGGAGATCCTATTAAAATGTTGCTTGAGGAAGCCCTCGCGCAACAAAGGAACAAAATGATGGAAAACTTCCCGCATATCCTTCGATGACTGCCCACAGGAGAAGTATCTTCATCAAGCGGCCATGCAACCCCCTTCAAGGTACAGGTAAATTTTGATATTCCATTATTTGAAGGACTGATAGATGCAGATGTTGTAGATAAATGGTTGAATCTACTCGAAGGGTATTTCTCGGTCCACAATTTTTTTGATTGGGAAAAGATCACTTTTTCACTCCTCAAGGTCATTCCCCATATTAAAGACTAGTGGGATACTTACTCTGAGCAATGGGTCATGGAGGAATTTTCAATATTTGTGGTGGACCCTACATGGTATTCCTTCCAGGACACCATTAAAGAAAAATACTACCCTATTGGACCACCCTACATCAAGAAAGCGATCAGACAGTACACCAGACAAAGCACCCTACGTCAAGAAAGGGACCAAAAAATACCAGATTTCACCAATACTTTCCATACCCTACGCACCAAATTGGGTATCAAAGACTCTGGGAATCATCTAGTGCTCAAATACCGCGGTTGTTTGCATATATACATTCAAATGGAAATGGAGTTCCTAGACATCGCCTCATTGGTCACGACTTATAGATACGATGTCAAGATCAAACCGAAATTTAAGCATAAAAGGAGAGAGTTTGGATCTGCAAACCCCTCATAACTGAAGTAGGGAAAAGGCAGCCCCAACCCACACAACAAGCGACCAAGTTGAGATGGCCACCTTCAGGACAACTAGTCTAAGCCGCAACACAAGAAGGGAAATGAGAATATGAAGAAGGACATGGGAAAATGGTGTGAGTACCATAAAATCCATTAGCACAACATCAAAGAATGCCGCTCCAAGCAGTCCCTCATGGATGAACTGGAGGCTTCTGATTCAGAGGTTCATTTTGATTCTGAATCAATTCCTGAAGGAGGAAAGTAGATTATCGATGTTGAACCCAGTTCCACTATCTCTACCACCAAAGTCTGGCCAAGAAAACTAGAAGAACTAGAGGAAGAGGAAAGTCTCTTTCACTCGCAGTTGTGGGTAAAGGGGTCTCCGCTTCATTTCATTGTCGATAACGGTAGTTAGAAGAACCTGATTTCAGCAGAGGTCATCAAGTGGTTGGACCTACCAATGACACCGCATATGCATCCCTACACCATCGGTTGGCTTCACCAAGGAAGAGTTCTTCATGTCATCCAACAATTTCATCTTCCCTACGTCATCAACCCTTTCAAAGATGAGGTATTGTGTGATATTTATCCCCTTGAAGTTTGTGATGTTCTTTTAGGAAAACCATATTTGTGGAAGCGTCATGTTGTGTATGAGTCTAGACCCCGCAGTGTTATTATTACTTTGGCTAGACAATTGTACAGGATCCCAGATGTAGCGCCACCTACTTCTATTTATTTAATCTTTTCTAAGAAATGTAGTAAGGTCATTTCATAGACTGGGAAGTTTGTCTTCTTTTTGATCCATGCTTGCAGTAAGCAGAAGGTTTCCACCACATCCATGGCCTCTACACAGAGACTCTCTTTGCAGCAGAAGCAAGTGGACGGGATTGTGGAAGAATACAAATACATCTTCTCCTCACCTACAGGGGTAACGACACACTTCCAAGTCAAGCATCTAGTTAATTTGACCCCCGAGGCAACTCTGAATAATGAACCAGTCTATCGGCACTTGTTGATGGAAAATGAAGAAATAAGGCGTCAAATCCGATAGCTTCTTCAAAAGGGGAACATCAGATCTATATCCTTCCCTTGCAGAAGCGCGATTGTACTGGTGCAGAAGAAGGATGAGACTTGGTGACTCTACATTGATTACAGAGCCTTAAACAAAATCATATTTAAGAACCGCTACCCCATTCCCAGGATTGATGAACTTCTTGACCAATTCAAGGGGGAAAATTTCTTCGATAATATTGACCTAAAGTTTGGCTACCACCAGGTTCCCATCGAACCAACTGATGTATGGAAGACAACCTTCAAGTCTAAAGAATGTCTCTATGAATGGCTAGTCATGCCCTTTGGCTTAACAAATGCACTAACCACTTTCATGAGGTTGAGGGATGATGTATTGATACCTTTCACCAACTCCTTTGTGGTGGTATATTTGGATGACATCCTCATCTTCAACAGAACATGGGAGGA
>SNQJ01S0021150.1:31548-56459 GCA_010110895.2 Picea sitchensis | reverse complement strand
CTAAGACCATTCCACATTCACTTAGTGGCACCACATCACATGTTACCTCTTCCACAAACTTAGATGAAATTGTAAATTTTAATGTGAACTTTTTTGTTATGTGCAATTGATGATTTTTGCTTATCCATTTAAGTGTGTAAGGCGTATGATGTATCTTTGTTTTTAAACCCAATTGCTTAACCAATTCCTATCAAATTAAGTTATATTGAGATCCACTATCTATCAATGTGTCAACCTTAGTGTGCCTCATGATTGTCCTTATGTGAAACAAGTTACTTCTACAATCAAATCCTTCACCAATTTTACTTGTCATACCAACCAATGAAGCTTTAGATTCGTCACCTAAATCCGATCCCAAGTTTGTGGGTCATGTTGTTGCTGCAACTGTTTTCCTCCCTTTCTTTTCCTTGAACCACTTTGGCCTCTTTTCAGGATGCAATTGCCAACAACAATCCTCATCATCCTCCTCTTTCTTGCAATGTTTGCAAGAGGGTTTCTCTTCCTTTCTTGCCACTAAATTTTCTTTCTTGCCATTACACTTCCTCTTGCCCTCTTTCCTTGAAGATGATTCCCCTGATACACCAACACTTGTTTTCCCTGCTTCAATGTATGTCACTTGAACATAAACCTCATCAATATTAGTAGGTCCAAACATGAATACAATATTTTGAATATGTGCAGGTAAACCTCCTATATACTTCATAAGAGTTTCCTGGGTATGTAAAGGAATATCTAACATCAATGCCATTTTACGAAAGCCATCTATGTATTCTTGCATTGTTTTTCCTTTTCTTAGTTTTAAAGCTTTCCATTCAATCAACGCTTTCTCTTTATAACCCAAAGGATAGAATTGATTTCTAAGGGCAGAAATAAAACTTTTCCATCTTGGAAATACATTACCCACTTGTTGCGTTCCATTTTGCAACTTTCTTTTCCACCAGATGAGTGTTGTGCCTACAAGTTTAAGGGATGCCAACTTGATCTGAGTTGCCTCATCCTTGATTTGTTGCACATTGCAATAAACCTCCATCTGTCTAACCCAATTTTCAAGTCTCTCTGCATTAACTTCACCATCATACATGGGTAGTTTGAATTTAACATCAAGTTTTAATAAATGAATTCCATTCTTATGTTTATGAACATGTTTCTTTGCAGTGGATTTATAACTTGAACTTGAAGAAGAAGGAGAAGAAGGAGGTGAATATGGAGGCGAAGGAGGAATTTGAGGAGGATCCTCTCCTTATTCACTTTTTCCCTTTGAAGATTCACCTATTTTCAGTCTCTTCCTTTCCAAGTAATCCTCATACAAATCCTTCATCATCTCTGACATGGCGAAGAAATTTTTTCGAAACTCTTTCTCATTCTGAGAAAGTCCCTCTTCCAATGCCATCTTCTCGCTTTGATAAGTTCTCTTTCTCATTCCAATCAATGGATTCTCTTCAACAAGATTGCCTTCACCATGATGTATCTTTTCACTGGTTAACATGCAAAACTAAAATCCAAACTTCAACTAGCTCTAACACCACTTGATCTGAAAAGATCGTCTAAATGACAATGGTTGAGTTACTATACATGTGTTTATTAACCATTTAGGAATCTGAATGAAAGAGGAATAATAATAGAAGAAAAATCACAGCCATATGCACACATACATATTTTAAATAAAGCATAAACAACAACAAACCATGAACACCAATGTGATAATGGAGTTTGGCAATCTTGCCTACGTCTCCAAGCCTTTGTCTCAATGGGTGAGGCTTTCTTATTTCTGTTGGAATATTTAAAAATAATTCACAGCAGTGCCTAAAGGTTACAAACCTGATCTGGTCTTGTTCTACCAAATCTCTAAAACCCAACAAAAGAAACGACATTGAAATCCGATGACCGGAACTCCCAGAAATGACCCGCAAAGGTGCACTCCTCAATAGCTTCCCTGCATAAAAATGGCTTTGGCTTGGAAAATATTCAGGATAATCCTTCTCTGAATGTCCTCTCCATGGATACAAGAAGCCCTATTTTATATATATTTGAAGTTGGAAACCATCTCCCAACATCCCCCCAAGATCTGGCCTCAAAAAGGGCCCAATATCCCCCAATATTATCCAAAACTCTCCAATTCTGCTGAATAAAAACAATAAAATCACTATTATATAGTGAAAAACCCATTTCTGCATAAATTTGTTGGGCGCAACCCCCTATTTCTCGGCCCCTAGTCATATGGGGTACCTGCACGTGGCCAAGGGATAATCCCTTGGCACACTGGCCCCTTGGCTATCAGTCCTGGTCCTGTGCATACCATCCATATGGCCAGACCTTAAAGCTCCACGTGCATTTGTTAAACCCCCCAATGGTGTAGCTCCTGGACTAGCCCCCTGGTTGGCAGGCAAGCCCAACTGATCGGGTGCTAACCATTTTAATTGAGCGCTAAGTATAAAGGTGGAGCCACTAGGTCGTATGGAAATCCCATAGTATCGGGGGATGGAACATTCATTACAACCACGCGCCAAAGGGTATTCGTTGTGCTTACATGGTGATATTACATGGGACCACACTGGGGGTTGGGGCCTAGCCCCAACCCTTTCTCCACCCACTACACACTATATGTAAACCTAAATAGATATGGGTAGGCATATGGTATAAGCACTACCCATGGACGGGTTGGCTAGCCCGACCCTGCCAAGCCTCTGCCCGGACCAAAGGTCAAGTGTTCGATTCTGGTGGAGACCAAAAACAATTTTTTCAAACCATGAATGAGCCAATGAATGGGTGCCACATGGCAGCCCATGTCTGGGCCACATGTCATCCTACAATACTCCCTCAAAACTTCCATGCATCAAATGCTCATTGGTCCAGTTGTTTTCCCTGTCACTGGCCATTGCCACATGTCGTACCTACCACATCATCAATACGGATGTGCCACGTGTCACCCTTGCAGTGGTGACACATGTCATTCCCTGATTGGTCCACCTATCCATCCATGTCACTATATGTTCAACTACCACGTATCACCTCCAGACACTGCCACATCAGCATGATGACATCAACATTGACTTTTTTCCTATTGACATGTTGAATTTTTTTCCCTGTTTAGAAAAATAAACAAAACACGATATATGGAGAAAACGATGTCCGTTTGAGCCCGTTCAATTGTCTTTGGGTTCATATTAATGAGGCCTACGCACATGCCTGTTTTGAATCCATTTCATGAACTTTTATTTTTAGGGATTTCTGAGCCCCATCAAGCTCCTGGATCCAACTCTGGATCACTCAGTCGGCCTCTTGTGGATACACTCACCAATGTGCTCCATTCCTATGGAAATGAAGCATCTGAGTGGCCCCAACTTTATCAACAACATCCAGACTTCGCCACCAACTATCAACTCTTTTGTACAGGCACAACTGTCACCAATTTTCACATTCAGGACATACTCTTATGCCACCTAAGACATCTCTGTGTTCCTACAAGTGAGCATGAAAATATGATTTGGGAATCCCACTACATTCAAGTGGTAGGACATTTTGGTGTGGAAAAAATTGTGGTCGTTCTTCAGAAACATTTTTATTGGCCAAAACTTCGACAAGACGTCAGCAAGTATATCATATCTTTCACTGCTTGTGCCATTTCCAAGCCAACCATCAAGAAGAAAGGATTATACACCCCTCTTCCTATTCCTGAGAAGCCTTGGGAATCCATCTTAATGGATTCCATGTCTGGCTTGTCGTCCACCAAGCAAGGAAATGACTATGTGTTTGTGGTCGTTGATCAGTTTTTGAAGATGGCCATCCTCACCACCTGCAAGAAGAATATCACTACGACATATACTTCCAAGATCTTCTTCGAATGAGTGTGGGTCCACTTTGGGATAGCACAGACCATCATATTCGATTGGGACAACAGGTTCCTTAACACATTTTGGTCGAGTCTCTGGTCTCTGTTGGACACCAAGCTCACAAAATCCACTTCTTTCCACCCTCAAACCAATGGCCAAACAGAGGTTGTTAGTCAGATGATTCTTGACATCTTTCACATGTACAGTTCTAAGCATCCACATACATGGGACAAGAGTCTCCCCTATGTTCAACACAATTACAACATGGCTCTCCATAGCTCCACTAACCATAGCCCATTTCATGTGGGTTTGGGATTCCAACCCTTGGGACCCATTGATGTTGCATTTCCTCTTGCCACCACACATACGTACTCTTCCCATGATCAGTCTATGATAAAAAAAATCCACCAAATTCATTGAGCGGATTCAGTACATCCGCCAACAGGTCCAGGATATTTTGCAGAAATCCAATGCTAAGTACAAGCAGTTCCATGATCAACATGGGGTACCACACCAGTTTTAGGTTGGAGACAAAGTTTGGTTACATTTTCAGAAGGAGCATCTCATGGGGCCCCATCGGAAGCTTTGCCCACTTCGTTATGGGCCTTACACTATCACCAAGGTTGTGGGTAGCAATTATTTTGAGCTCAACACTCCACCCTTCCTTGGCCCGCATCCAGTGTTCAATGTGGACCTCCTTCGGCCATATTTTCCACCATTATTGGACACCTCAGAGATCGCACAAAAGATGAAACCAACATAGCTCAACCCTGACTACATGGAACAAGCATCCACTGATTAGATAGTGGACACATAGGTCAAGGGCACTCGCCAACAAAGGATCCATCTTTATCGGGTTGTCAAGGCAGGGAAACTCCTACACCAAGGCAAGTGGCTCTCCCAGGACCAAATCCAAAAAACGTTTCCTCACCTAATGGGGGAACTCAAAACAATAGATATCATTTCTTCCTAAGGGGGAGGATTGATCCAGGTGGATATTGGTGGCCACCCAGCTATTCCAAGTTGCTCCTCTCATCCTTTTTTTGTTCAACACGTTCTTCTGTACTTCTTGTAATTGTGCGTTCTACACTACTGGGGCTGTCTGAATCCCCACACATCCTCCAGTTGGATACTGGTGGCCTCTCACCTAATCTAAATGGCTTATTTTGTATATTTTCATGTCATCACATCTTGATGTACTTCCAGGGCCATTTTGGGGCCCTAAACATTGTTTTTTTGGCTTACCACAGTCAAACTATAGACATAGTCAGAGTTTGATAACATAATGTGTATTTCTATGAAAGACCTTTCCAACGGGATATCACATGCCTAAAACAAAGGTCGTATGCAAAATTTATGACCTTGGGAAGTTGATGTACCAACTTACACCAACTTACCCATAGGGGGCCACATGACTTTTGGCGTTTCACCTTCTAGGGTTAGATTTTTGGATGTTTAGGGTTTTAGCATTCACGAGTAATATCAAAAAGGCCTATGGATCCTCATTGTAATCCATTCTTCTCAGACGGATGTGCATAGCAGCCACATCTCTTCTCAGAGATAACTACCACCATTCGAGCAAGTGTTTTAGTTATGCAGTTTTACAGTTTCAATCTATTTCATTATTCAATAGAATATATTGTTCACTAGATATTTGTGTTATTCTTCATATCTTTGTGTTTATTGTATTCATTCTGTTAATTAGTTCATTCCACTCCTAAATCTAGATCAACTACCATGCCAGTGAATCCTTACCCTTATCCTCTCTTTAGCTTCATCCCTAGAGATCTCCCCAGGAGAGATCCTTTTCCCTCTTTACATAGAGTTTATCCATGGTAAAGAACCCAATCCCTAGGGTCCATTATTTATTTCTTTATTACACTTTACGGTTTCTCCATTAGTTATGGTTACTTATTTTACCCATATATTTAAATACCCAAATATCCATAATAATACTTATTATGACTCCCTTTTGGGTAATTATTATATATTTCTTTATTATTACTTTTTTCGATAAGTATTTATTATGCCCCTTTTAAGAGAATTATTATATTCATGATATTTTTATTATCAAATATAAATAATAATAATATATGGGGCATGACATACACCCCTCCTTCAAGGAACGTCATCCCGAAGTTAGTTTTGATTATGTTTCTGATAGGTTTTTAATTAGCTCATCATATCCTTCACAACACCCTTTATAGCTCTTGTACCTTCCACAACACTCTTTGTTGGACTAGTATACGCTACCCAAGCAAGTACAACATGCATCTAAATTCCACATCACAACACTAGGGAAGCACGCGTACTCTCGATCCATCCTTTTTTACTTTTAAAACCGGGCTTAAATCCTATCGGTCTATCCAGGGCCCCAAGGCTCAAGACCTCATCTGCCTAAGTAGACATATGGATAGGTACTCATGTACACTAGGCATCTCGAAAGGATTTCCTAAACTCCCTCCACGACAACTAGGTACATCCCCATGCATAGAAGTCCAATCCCACAACACCATCGATGAGCAATGCTCCAACCACTCTTCAGGACTTCGGTATCACAATTCCAATACAAGGCATAAGAATTAATTGCATAAGTAATAGATTGAATTTTCCCCAACCCATAAGATGTTATTTGTAATATTCTCCTTCGTGGTTATGGGATCCCATGAGATCATCAAATAACCTAGCTCTCTCAGACCACAATCACAACCCTCTTAACCCACTAGTGGATAACCTGACAATCACCACCTCACAACATGCAATCATTGTATTAGTCATTATATCAACATTTCAAAGAAATAATCCATAGAATTACATGATGTCATCACAACATGAGATATTGTCATAATAAATATAACCTCCACATATCTTTATCAAAGATACAACCATATAACATTGCCTCAACATAATAGTTGGAACCACATATAACATAACATCATGAAAATGATAACCCCTTCAACATATTAGTTGAAACCACATAATAATCCTTTCAACACAATAGTTGAAACCATGTATAACATAACATCTTGGAAATGATAATCCTTTCAACACATATCACATGTAGGGTAATTAACTATCCTAATTCATCAACATAATTACCAGCTTTTATCTCTAATGCACAAATTCATCATCAAACATCCATCTAGCACATGGATATACTTAGTTAAGTTTGTCAGCCCAAGCTAACTCAATGAGAGCTAACTCAATAAGGATTATTAGTACTATAAATTCCATGTGATTATCGATACCAATTGTTTCCCAATTATCATTTCCTCTTCTTCCAACAAGAAGATTGACATTTGATGAGATATGTATAGTTAACTTATCATTGTGATAAAGTTTTCATATATTTTCCTTATTGATTTTCACATAAATCTCCATCATCTAAATCCACAATATCTGAGCTAGGTGTTTTCACATCAATATCTAATACTTCATCATATCACACCATCTATTTTCCTTATATTTGAAGTCCATAAACTAAAAAGTGTTTGACTACAATTTGGCATCCTTAATCAGATGCAAGAGTCTATCTTGAAACCTTAAAATAAGCCACGAACTGTAATCATTATTCGTGTTTCTTTCACTAACATCCTAATGGTAATGGTGTCTTCAATATTAATTAATGGACTAACATATTAACATCTTGAATACCTTACAAGGTATTCTTATCCCCCCTCTTTAGGAGGCTATGTCCTTGGAGCAATGTTGACCAAATATTATTTTGAAATGTTTGAATGGTTTCCTTTCCATTCACATCTTTTTATTTATAAGGCACCATTTCATTAATTATTTCTTCTCATGCATGCATATGGTTCCAAGCTCTATGCCATGAAAGTACTTTATATACATAGGAGCCCTATGTACATGACCTTAGGGAAGCACACTTATTTACTCAACTGATTAAGAATACATTCTAACGAGATATGATTCCAATTAAGACTCTTCTCAATTAAAATTGTAACTTAGATGATGTTTCGTACAAAAGGCACAAGTTTGACTATATTCCAGCTTATTACACCAACTTTCAAGTTTCAAGCTCTCCCATATCTATTTAGTGTTCCCTAGTCATGTATCTCAAGGTCTTGATGCTCAAATCACTTTGGTATTGTCCAAATAAGTTTAGTGTTGATCCTCTTTCTTATAGGTACTCTAATTATCTCATGCCAATATTTAGCATATAATCATGGCTTTTGGGAGGGGTTGCACCTAAGGTGCTTATTATTAATAACCAATTTATCATCAAGTTATATGGTTTAATTTTTGAGCAATGATATTTATTGATATCACAAGTTAGTCAGTAAACTTTATGCCTTAACTGCTACTAAAACCCATCAAATCATATTACATTGAAACTCTAACCTCCGACCCAAAATTTTGTCCTACACCACAAATCCACACAATTTTGGCAACCAGGTATTTTTTGGATTACTGAGAGGGGGCGTGAATCAATGATGATCAATTTATACCACTTATTAATCCTTTTAACCACAATGTATATTCATTTAACTTATTCAACAATGTTCATCAATTCATCAACAATATGTTATTGCATCATATAACATTAACATCCATCAGTGCATAATAAACAATAATAGACACATCCACACAATGCACAATACACCAGTATTTTATGTAGAAACCCAATGCTGGAGACAACCACATAATGTTTTTCTTATATTTCTTTAAGAATTACATTCAAGGAAGCACCAACTTCCAATTCTCTAGCTCCAACCAGAAGGAGGCTCCAACCCCCTAATTCTCAGGCTCCAATGCCCTGGTTCTCCGGCTCCAATCACCTAGTTCTCAGGCTCTAACTTGAAGGAAGCTCAAACTCCTTGATTCTTCGGCATCAACCAGAAGGAGGCTACAACCCCCTTTCATTGCCGCATCCAACCACCCTGAAATATAAGTGTCAAATAAATGATGAAACCATTGCCACACTATCACTATGAGATATATCATTGTAAACCTGTACCAATCTATGCCAATAACCTGCCACAACCTATACCAACAACCTGTACTAATATTTACCAATAACCTATAATAAACCTGTACCAATAACCTATACCAACATATACCAAATACACCAAAAACCTATACCAATACTCTCCTCAATATATTAGATATTATAACATAGATCTCATACCCAATATCACAAGGATATCACTGAACCAATCATGTACATCAACAAGTAGTACAACATATATCATCACAAATGCATCAACCATGCACATCACAATGCCTCAAAACCATCACCAATACCAAGATCGCTATGTCACATCAACCATAAACCATGTGCCAATATCACTACAAATATGTCCAACAATATTACCAATAAGTGCCTCTAATAATGTGCTAATCATGTATCAATAACAAGCCAAGTTATACCTCATCAAGATGTGCCAACATCACCATACCATACACCTCATGTATATTCCAACTCATCAACTAAGTACATCCTCCATGAACTCAACATATACCTCAACCATATACCAAAACATGCATTGAGACAACCAACAAGAGTCCTCTAGCAATCCATCACAAATCCATAAGCCAAATACCATAAACTCGTACATAAAACCATGTGTCAAACCTCAATGTTATGTAGCCTCAAGCATGTATGTCATGAAAAAATGTAACCATCAAAACATGAATATAAAATTACTTGTAACTCTGTAATAGACCTGGTGTATGTGATCACAGACCTTCAAACCTTCCTTAACTTTAACAACAAGAGACTAGCATTTTCATCAAACTTTACTTTATCCTCACATGATTAATTTTGGATTAGTCATCAACACTAAATTGCAACAAGAATGAGTTTGTACATGTAATGCATAAAGGTCTAAAAATTATACACAATATTCTTCAGTGTCTTCTCTGTAAATCATGTAGGTTTCACTACTTGTAACCTCCCAGAAAAGGAGTTATAGCAAAAATGGCAAACCTTGTTGAATTTTGGATTATTTTATAGAGAAAACTTGTAGAGAATGACATGTGCAAAATATTTTCTGTATGGATCGGAAAATGGTACAAAACATACTATAGACTGTACTATAACCAATACATTTGGTCTCACTGAATTTAGATCTATTATGAATAAGTTATGATGTTTTTACCCAAAACACTTTTTTTAGGCTAGTTTCAGGACTAGTCACAAACCCTTTCTTCCATAGATTGTAACTCCCAATATACAATGACCTACAAGATGAAATTTTTATCACATTTAATTGGATATGTTTCCTCAAGAGCCTATAGATTCATCTATCTTAATCATTCTATAAAAAATGTTATTGCAAAAATGGTGAGATGACTTGTAAATAACATACCTTAGAAAGCATCATCAAAAGAATTTATTCTCCCTTGAATTTCAGCCTTCTCTACTTCACCTTCCCTCTGAAATTCACATTATATCTCCTTTGGTTACCTCATTCACTTGTATATATTCAATATTATCAATGGGTACTAATGGGATACCCTTGCTTTCTTAGTTAAACTCTCCAAGTAGTTTCCTCTAGAAGTATTCACTTAGCCACTTAGCCAGTTTTTCCACTTAACCACTTTGTCCGCTTAGCCACTTTGTCAAATTTACTATTTAATTAATTTATCCTTGCAACCACATTGACTATGAATCGTCTTGAAGAATTTCTAGAATAATTGAATTCTTGTTGACCTTCTAGGGGCTTCTAGAATACTCTTGGGGGTTCTCCAACTTCACAAAGCCATATCTCACTAACCGTGAGAAGCCACATGGCATTCCACATATCAACATAAATGGAATGACATGTACTATCCATACAGATTAGTCTTATCTGCATATTCACTGATATTCATGCCTTTATACATCAAACAAAATCAGTTCCCTTACCCATACCTTTGTGCTACTAAAATTCGCTACTGAACTTCTCCAAGGGTTGAAATCAATCTAAAATATCGCTCTCCAAGGGTTGAAATCAATGAAAACCAACAATCCAAACCAATTGTCCATCAGCCTAAGCCAATGTTTTGACAATCTCCCCCTTTGGCATTGATGGCAACACCAACATTGATGGAAACACTTAGTCATGATAATTATTCATGCTCATACTCCTCATCAATGTTTCTACCTCTCCCCCTTTGACATTAATGGCGAAGGGTATCTCCCTTTGGGGATGCTCCCCTCTCTAAATTTCTTTGATCTTTCTCTTTGTTTCTAAACCTATGATCACTCGCTCTCCCTTCATTTGAATAATATATTCCCCTTTGACAAAGGGTATCACTCTAATGCAACACTGAAGTCATATCTCACATTCTTCCCTTGTGACCATGGCTCCCCCTGGAATCATGCCTATGTGCTCTTTCTTTGTCTGACAACTTCTCTGAATGATATTTCTAGTTTCCTTCCTATTTTTATTTCTCTCCCTTGAGTATTTCTCTGCAAGATGTCGTGTATATGACATGTAGGTATTCCTATACCTACTTCCTTTTGGAGTTTTTGTCCATTGGTGCTTCCTTGTGTAATCAACTAAAATATATGAAAAGAATTCAAGAATAAGCATTCAAATATTCCTATGTCATTATCATCCATTATGATAATGTTCCTTTATCTTTGAACCAATCTATGAACCAGTGTCTGAATCTGTGCTCTCATCCACTGTCATATATCTATCCAAACCTGCTAAGTGTTATTATGAATTCATTTGTGTCCATGTGACCCATATTGTTCAACAATATCCTTATGATGATATCACTTATGCTGACAGTTTTTATTTCCCTGTTTTGTTGTGCCTTCCACTACTTTCCTTTCTATGGTCAACTAATTTCAACTGATTCCAATTGTTAAGCCACTGCTAAGCATCTTACGAATCCATATTTGTCCATACTGTCCAAGACTTTGTTACTCAACTGTCCACAATGATGACCCATATGTCTTTGTACCATCATGGAGTCTTCTCTATTGCAACTGATCATCAAACATCAAATGTTTCCACTGGTTTTCTCTATTTGTAATCCAAACTATACATGTCTGGATCAACCTCTATTGAAGATATCTTTGTCTAAATACAATCATAGAATTCTTCCTCTGTAATTTTGTCAACTGATCAATCTATCATATTGTACTTCTTCTAACTAATTTCTCTGAGTCTTTCTACTCAAACTATGTAAGTTTCTCAAAATATTAATATCTAATCTATAAATCTTCTATCTAGGCTACCCCTGTTCGCCATACATATTTGTTGGGAATATCCAAGCCGGATGGCTCAGAAAAGTGTCTGCTTGGATGCAGAGTCATCATCATCTTCATTGGTAGGCTCAACATCTTTATGAACTCTGACTTCTTTCTTTCTATCCATGGATTCATCTTTGACTACAATACCTGGAAGTACAATCTCTTGAACATGTTCCTTATGTACATGTCCTTCTTTTCTTTCATTTATTTTCCAAACCTTTTTGTATCTTACATCTTCCTTTTTCTTTGTAGATTTGTCTTCATCTCGTGCCATTTCCAATCTTTCGATCTCTGGGACCTAGTCTTTGTTCTCTTGTTCTTCTTGTTTTCTTATCCATACTTTCTTATATATGATATCAATGTCCTTTTTTTTGTAAGTATCGATCATGCTTCTACAATCATGAGCTATCTTTTGTTTTTCTTCATATGGGATATGATCGATATATTATTACAATGATGAGTGTTCCAGATATAGAGAACATAAGGTGATCATCCATCAAAAGGATGTGTCCCTTGGATAATCAATAACTATTTATTATTATCATTTACTTATTATATACAGTATTTAATAATCAATAATTATACTATGAATTATTAATCTAAGAGAATGTCTTCTCGATGTTGTCCAAATGTCAACACTCCCTCTCAACGAGGGAGACATTATGCATCATGCTAATCTTGTCTCTGAAGTATACAAACTTCACCCTAGACTCATGAAACTTGTATGTTAGTCTTGGGAGACATCTCTCTCCCACCTGAACTGAGGAGAAACTCCTTTTATGACTCTCCCTCTGATCCAATTGAGACTCTCTAAGATCAGGCTCACTCTGGGTCTGCATGTAATATCATATAGCATCTTGAGTCTTTATCATTCCTTTTCAAATCACCATGACTAGGACAAATACCACACCACGATATTTCACCATAGGTACACACCTATGAGTGAATGTCAACTTGATTCCAACTGACATGTGGAAAGCACTTCAAGCACCTCAAGTCCATAGTATTCATTTTCATGATCAAGGAAGGACTACGCCTGGGCCCATTTACCACAAGTGCACCTTTATGATAAATGTATCCTATCTCCCTTAGTTTGCAACCCAATCTAGGAGAAGGTCCATCCAATGTTGAAACATCAACACTCCCTCTTATCTAGGGAGGTATATTTCCATAGTAGTACACAACTACTATCCAATGGTACACAACCACTGCTAGTAGCACACACCTACTGTCTAGTGACACACAATCACTGCCAATGGTACACAACCATTATAGTAGTACACAACTATTGTCCAGATACACACACTTTGCACCAGTGGTACACAACCATTGTAGTAGAAAAAGGTCTATCACACATGGCACTCCCATGTGGACGTCTAGAGGCTTCTCCCTCTAGAAACACTGGGGTAAAATCCCCATAGTGTGTGACGTCAAGGTAAACTCCTTTGACATGTCCTCATTTTATCTCCATAAGGGAGGTGTCCTCATGTGATCTCCACAAGGGATGTTGGGCTATAATCCCAAACCCACTTGTCCCTTCTTAGATAAGTGTCCCACTTATCCCTTATCGGATAAGTGTCCTCACAGATCAAATCAACTCAATTCATAGAGGAGTACAATCTGGAGAATGTATGTCACACATGGCACTCCCACGTGGACTTCTAGAGGCTACTCCCTCTAGAAACACTAGGTTCAACTCCCCATAGTGTGTGATGTCAAGATCAACTCCCTTGACATGTCCTCATGTGATCTCGACATGGACCATGTCCTCATGTGCTCTCCACAAGGGACGTTCGATTATCCCTTCTTGGATAAGTGTACTCACATATCAACACACTTATCCCTTCTCGAATAATCCCAAACCCACTTATTCCTTCTCGGATAAGTGTCCCACTTATCCCTTCTCAGATAAGTGTCCTCACAAATTAAATCAACTTAGTCATAGAGGGGTATGATCTGGAGAATGTCTCAGGGAGATGCAAACATCAACACTCCCTCTCAGCGAGGGATACATTCTTTTCCACGCCAAGTCTGTCACGGAAGTACTCAAACTTTGTCCTGGTTTGGTAAGAACATCAATAATCTACTCATCTGTAGGAAGGTACTGCACCCATACTTCCTTCCTCTGCACCATGTCTCAGAATAATAATGGAATCCAACACATGTCCAAATGAATCTGCAAGGATCTTGCAAATCCGCACTGCTTCACGGACTGCCACACTCAATGCAATGTACTTTGCTTCTGCGATGCTCAAGGACACATAATTTTGTTTCCTGATACACCAGAAAACCATGGAAAATCCCAAAGTGAAGCAAAACCTAGAGGTTCTCTTCCTGTCCACTGGGCTCCTTGCCCAATCAAAATCACTTTATTCCTGCAATCTCATGTCAATACTAGAAGTATATCTCATACCATGTCCAATTGTGCCTCGCAGGTATCTCAACACATGCTTTACAACAATATAGTGTGTTTGTCTCCACTGACTCATAAATTGGCTAAGTGTACTCACTACATAACAATTATTTGGTCTAGTGTTAACAATATACATCAACGATCCAATTAGTTGTCTATACAAAGTCAGATCAATTTCAGAAAAATCAAAAGAAGACACACTTAGTTTTTTCAGATTCGTTACCATTGGTATAGCCATGGGCTTCCAGTTCAGCATCCCAAACTTCTTCAATATCTCAATTGTGTACTTCCCCTAACTCAAGAATATCTCATTAGTTCTCTACCACACCTCTAGTCCCAAGAAGTAGTGCATCATACCAAGGTCCTTCATCTCAAAATCAGAGGCCAATGCATACTTTCATTCAAAAATAAGGATCTCTATACCGGTGAGGAAAAAATCATCAACATAGAGGACCACAATCAAGGACTCACCATTAACAGCCTTGTAGTATAGGATGGGATCGAAAATACTTTTTTGAAGCCCAAAATCATCAGGTTTCAATCAATCCTCGCATACCAAGCTCTAGGTGCCTGCTTGAGTCCATACAGGGTCTTCTTCAACCTGCATACATGAGCCTCCTTCTCATGTATCATGAAACCATCTGGCTACTTGATGCATACTTCTTCCTCAATATCTCCATTGAGAAATGATTTCTTCACATCCATCTAATTTACTCTCCAACCCATGGATGTTGTAGGGCCAATAATCATCTGAATAGATGTGTATCGAGCAACATGAGAAAATGTCTCCTCATAATCTATTCCCTCCACATGGGAGAATCCTCTAGAAACAAATCTCATTTTGTGCCTCTTGATGCTCCCGTCAACAGTGTGTTTGATCTTATAAATCCATTTGAAAGTCACTACAGACTTCCCTTTAGGTCTCAAAACAATATCCCACACATCATTCTTCATGATCGAATGATACTCCTCCATCATGACATCTATCCATACTTGATGACTAGTTGCCTCCTCATAATAGGAAGGCTCCAAATGAATGATGTGGATCATAACTGTGGCATAACACAAATATCTCTAAGGTCTCTTTCTCACTTGGAAGGTACCATGAGGAGTTGCATGTGCTTCTGCCTCTTGTAGAGTCTCACAAGCCCATGTAGGTCTCTTCTGACCTATTGCAATATCTCTGGAAACATTAACTGGAACTATAGTATCAATGTGACCAATTTGATCAATAGGCTCAACTGTCTCTCTCTGAAAGGTAATGTCATATTGGACCATATTTGACATTTAGAGGTTTCCTCATGAAACCAATGTCTAATACATATTGAGGTTCCCTCATGGAACCAATGTCTCACAAGACATATCTAGGTTTCCTTGTGAAACCAATGTCTTGGTTCCATCATATCATCATCTAAGGCACGTGAGGAAAGTATGCATTCCCCCCCTACTAGTCCACATAGGACCCTCCGGGAAGAATGTCTCATGATGTTTCTTAAAACATCAACGCTCCCTCTATATTTAGAGGTGACTCCTCCTCTGTCTAATCTACCTCTGACATCGAAGGTAGCTCTTCCTCATTCTATTGTAGAAACTCAATATCTGATCCATTTGTATGTATTACAACCTCCTCTACTTGTATATATCACCATATTTGTGCTACAATCGGTCTTGACTAGCTGCATCCATGATCACTAGAATTGTCTCTACTATTTGGCATGGTCCCGTCCTGGGAGGTACATTGCTCCTAGAGATTTTTTGTCTTTGAGAATCATGTTTGACAATGTATCTCCTTGATATCATGTTGGAAGGTCTTTACCTCCATGTCTTCCTCCTATGACCATCATTATGGCTCCTTCTCAGAGCTATTACTTGTGACCTACCTAGAACAAGAAACAAGAACAACAAAAAGCATCTCCTAGAGGAGATCTACAGTGTCCCTCCAAGTGATACGTCTTCTACTATGACCAATACACATCCATCATATTCTTGATTTCATATGGCTAACCATGTTGATTTCTAGTGTTAAATTAGAAAAGAAAAATTTTCCGCAAGTGGTAATTACTTCCAATGATATACAATATTACTTTAGTAAATTCTAGAACATTACTAAGTAACTCAAAAAAATTAAACTTGTTAGAAACTTTGATCTCTTCCTTACATCACTTCCCATGTGTGAGATAGAAAAAATATGTGTCTATTGTTGTGTCTTTCAAGTGTMTTTTTATAGTAATATTAGATTGATCCAAAAAGACAGGTCTCTTTGAAAATTAAATTTAAAATTAAATTAATTTTTCTTTCTTATAAATAGTTGGAGAATACCTCCCATAACTACCCAAAGATTAATTTGGTTATAATCCATCCACATAGTATTTGACTTTGTTAAATTGTTCCTCCATAATTCATGTGATTCTTTGCATAAATATAGGTAGAAGTAGATATGCAGTACATTCCTCATATTTAGGTAATTAGATATTTTTACTAGAAATTATTGCCCACCATAATTTATGGAATTCTTTCTATAATTTAGGTAGGAGTAAAAAGTAAATATGTTCCCTCGGATGGGGTTCCACCTGGATAGAGTCTGAGGACACATGGAACCAAGCGGCCAGGGGAGTTATTAACCTCGACCGCCAGCCCACAACCATTAACTACCACATGGCTCACACCATGAGGAAAGTTATGGTATTGCGTCTGGATAGATAGGTCGAGTTAATGGCCACGTGAGCAAGCTAGAATAGGTGTACCAGGCCTAGGCTTACTATCAAATTGGCTTCAACGGCTAGAGGGGTTGTCAGCTCATGTGTGTGTAGCAATAAATGAGCATTTTCCCTGGTGTATTCCTCCATTATCCTTCTGCCCTGGTTAGTTGTCTTCGACTCTTCCGAGTGTTTCTGCATTGATGCCCTCTGTGTATTTTTCTTATGTTCTCTCACCACCTACCCTTGAAATTGTGTTATCTCTAATACCCTCTTTCTGCTACACTTGCTCGTCCCTCACAAGCTTCCTCTCTATAATTCCACCAGTGTCTTCTCCCGCTTTTCCCTACCCATATCCCATCGCCTCTTTACTCTTCCCAACATGCTGAGAGAAAGAGGGAATTCTAAGAGGGGCGCATGTTATTGCAAAACCCTCTATAGACGCAATCGACTCTCCCCCTCCCAAGTGGCTCTCATTTCCTATTTCAAAATCCAAAAACACACCAACAAGAGGTCACATGAGGCACCTCTGTCCACCCCTCTTCATCTCCATGGTATCAGCTCGATGAAGGATGAAGTGTCACCTTCGTGTGCACACATTCCTCCTTCCACCCCTCATTTTCTCCACGGCCTAAGTTCGGTTAAGGAGGAAGCTCCACCTTCATGCGCGCACATTACTCTAGCCACCAGTCTCATGCCCCCCCTCAAACTCAATCCACATGACCCCTACTACGAAGATGGTAGCTATATGGTGGAGAAGGAAATCCCCCCAAGCTAGCAAGGGGAGGAAAACACAACAGATTCCAATGAGAACACCACAGAGGTCGCCAGCAAGGGAAAGGAGGAGGAGCATCCCCAAAAATTTTCAAATCACGTCACGGAGGAGAACCTCCAACTCATATTTGAAATCAGGTAGAAACATGACGACCATAAGCACTCTCAACACATCCTTGGCCAAATAATGGAAATTATGTTCGATGCACTAGTTGATGCTTCTGCACGAACTTGATGCCCAACATGTGGCCAGTAGTTCACCCCGGTCTACAACATCCATGGAGAACTAGGCTTAGAAATGGAGTGAAGACTCTAGGTTATTGTTCTTTGTCAATTCCAGTTGTAGGATTAATTTCTTAGTTTTCTATCGCAGCAGACTTGAAGGACACACAATTTTCCCCTACACTGTTTATGTAGTTTTGTTCATAGCAATCCTGTTAATAGCTGGTCTTAGAGGCCACCCGAATATTGTTCACACATTTTTGTTTATGTAGATAGGATGCAAAATTTTGTTAAAGAAGTTTTGTTCATGCAGTTATAGCTTACAGGATGATGTGTCTAACTCAGAGCATCTAAGAGCCACCTGTTATGGTTTCCCTTCTGTGGCAGGACATGTGGCTCACACCTAGAATTGTATAGCTTACAAATGTTATTAATACAAGGATCCAATTTTATTTACAAAAAAAAAAAAAAAAAAGTAAATATGTTGTACATAGAGATTGTAACAACCCCATAAATTTAACACTCCCAACATTTTACTCCACTCTCATTTTCCTGAACCCTCCTGTGAAGGAGTCAAGCCCAGTCTCGCTCTGATACCATGTTGTTTTTCTTCATATGGGATATGATCGATATATTATTACAATGATGAATGTTTCATATATAGGGAACATATGGTGACCATCCATGAAAGTATGCGTCCCTTGGATAATCAATAACTATTTATTATTATTTTACTTATTATATATAGTATTTAATAATCAATAATTATATTATTAATTATTAATATAAGAGAATGTCTTCCCTATGTTGTCTAAACATCAACATTATGTGTCCATAGTTATGACATTTGTAGCATTCAATGTTACGTGGGGCCGCATAAACATTTTTTTCTTGAACATTTATTTTATAATTCCTGCAATCTGCAACCTTATGTCCAAAGTTAGTACAATAAAAACAATGACCATAAAATAAATTTACATACCTGGGAGTGAATGATCTTCTTTGTGGTGTATTACTTCTGAATTCCTACCTTGACTGGTCATGACCATGATTGAATATTTTTTGTGTCTTGAACATGAATGGTCTTCTTGAAGATGTATCTTTATCAGTTTTCTGGTTGACCATGATTCCTTCCTTTGAGTACTTCTGCATAACTCTTGTTTTTTTCTTCATTCTTCTTTTCTATCAACCTAGAATGCTTCTCTTTATTTTCTATTATTGACGTGGATGTTTATGTCTGTTCAATGTTCTTGTTGAGCTTGATGACTTTGACTCTTAGTGTGGCAACTTATTCTTCAATCTTCTCAACCTCTTCTTCTTTCTTCATTATCTGAGACTTCATGACTTATTTTGTTCTCTTTACTTATTCAAGTTGGATTTTCAATGTAATTATTTCTTCTTTGAGTCTTCTCTCTTCTTGACCAAACTCTTCCTCAAGTTGGTTTAAGTCATCGGTTCTTTCCTTGAGATGATCTATCAATATCTTTTCTCGTTTTTCTTCTTCTTCCTTTTGTGTTGCTATGTTGACTTCTAAACACTTCTTTTTATATTCTAGAGTTTCTTCAATTCTTATGGACTCTCCTAATTGATCTTTTAAATTCTTGATGACCTCCTGAGCTTCTTCAGAACCTTGAAGACTTTCCTTTTGTTTCATCAATTCTTTCTTGAGTGACTTGTTTTCTTCTCTTTCTTTCTTTAAATAATCTAAAAAACGGATCACTTATGCTTCATAATTGTCTTCTATTTAAAATGGATTTTTTGTCTCATTACTTTCAAAGCATTCAATTTCATGACATCCACATTTTTCATAATTAAAGAAAAACAACATACTTATGTTGATTATGTACTCTTCTTCTTCTGAATCCATCTGATATGATGAACATATTTCCTCTTGATATGTACCTGCATCTTCTTTGACATTTTTCTGACTCTGTGATGGGTGAAGAATAGATATTATGTAACTTATCCCAAATTTCTTTAGCTGGTGAACATTTACCAACCTTTTCTCTTACCAGATTAGGCAATCCTTCCCAAATGAAATCCATAGCTATTTTTTTATTCTTCTTCAATTCCTTCTTGGCTACATTATTTGTTTTATTTGTAGCATTGTATCATGTCACAACTGAATACCAAATATCATATCCATGTGCCTTTAAAAAGGTTATCATCCCTATTCTCCACATCTCATACTTTAGACCATTCTAACCATTAAACAATGGTACTCCATTATCAGTATAATCCATGATCTCCTTCCAATGGTTAAACTATTTCTTGAAGGAACCTCACTCTGAAACTAATTGTTGGATTGCTGAGAGGGGGGGTGAATCAATAATGAACAATTTATACCACTTATTAATTCTTTTAACCACAATGTATATTCCTTTAACTTATTCAACAATGTTCATCAGCTTATTAGTAATATGTTATTGCATCATATAACATTAACATCCATCACTATATAATAAACAATAATAGACACATCCACACAATGCACAATACACCAATATTTCACATGGAAACCCAATGTGGGAGAAAACCACATAATTATTTTCTTATATGTCTTTAGGAATTACATTCAAGGAAGCACCAAATTCCAATTCTCTGGCTCCAACCAGAAGGAGGATCCAACCCCCTGTGTTTTGCGGCTCCAACCAGAAGGTGACTGTAACCACCCAATTCCTTGGCTCCAACTAGAAGGAGGCTCCAACCCCCTAATTCTTAGGCTCCAAACATAATGAAGTTTCAACTCCCTAGTTATTCGGCTCCAACCACCTAGTTCCCAAGATCCAACCTAAAGGAATCTCTGACTCCTTGATTCTCCGACATCAACCGGAAGGAGGATACAACTCTCTTTCCTTGCCCCATCCAACCTCCCTAAAATATAAGGGTCAAATAAATGATGAAATCACTGACACACTGTCACTGTGAGATATATCATTGTAAACATGTACCAATATGTGCTAATAACTTATCACAACCTGTAATCAATATGTACCAATAACATGTACCAACATATACCAAATACACCAACAACATGTACCAATACTCTCCTCAATATATCAATTATGATAACATAGATATCATAACCAATATCACAAGAATATCACTCAACCAATCATGTACATCGACAACTAGTACAACATGTACCATCACAAGTGCATCAACCATGCACATCACAACACCTCACAACAATCACCAATATCAAGATCTCTATGCCACATACACCATAAACCATGTGCAAATATCACTACAAATATGTCCAAAAATATTACCAACAAGTGCCTCTAACAATGTACCAAGCATGTACAAATCATGTATCAATAACAAGCCAAGTTATACCTCATCAAGATGTACCAACATCCCCATTATACCATACATCTCATGTATATGCCAACTCATCAACTAAGTATCTCCTCCATGAACTCAACACATACCTCAACCATATACCAAAACATACATCAAGACAACCAACAAGAGTCCTCTAGCAATACATCACAAATCCATAATCCTAATACCATAAACCCTTACATAAAACCATGTGCCAAACCTCACTGTTATGTAGCCTCAAGCATGTACTATGTCATGAACAAATGTAACCATCAAAAAATGAATATAAACATACCTGTAAATTTGTAACATACCTGGTGTATGTGATCACAGACCTACAAACCTTCCTTAACTTCAACAACAAGAGACTAGTATTTTCATCAACCTTTACTTTAGTCTCACATGACTAATTTTGTATTAGTCAACAACCCTAACTTGAAACAAGAATAAATATTTACCTGTAATGAATAATGGTCTGAAAATTATACACAATATTTTTCAGTGTCTTCTCTACAAATCCTCCAGGTTTCATTACTTGGAACCTCCCAGAAAAGGATTTATAGAAAAAATGGCAGACCTTATTGAATTCTAGCTTATTCTAGAGAGTGAATTTGTAGAGAATTCCACATGCGAAATATTTTTTGTATGGATCTGAAAATGGTACAAACATACTATAGATTGTACTACAACCAATTCATTTGGTCTCATTGAATTTGGATCTATTATGAATAATTTATAATTTTTTTACCCAGAACACATGTTTAGACTAGTTTCAAGACTAGCCACAAACTCTATCTTCCACAGAGTGTAACTCCCAAAATACAATGACCCACAAGCTGAAAGTTTTATCATAGTTACTTGGATATGTTGTCTCAACAACCTCCATATTTTTCTATCTGAATCATTCTAGAAAAAAAATTATTGCGAAAATGGTGAGATGACCTGTAAATAACATACCTTATAAACCATCATCAAAAGACTTTATCCTCCTTTGAATTTTGGCCTTCTTCACTTCACTTTCCCTCTGAAATTCTCCTTAGATCTCCTTTGGTTACTTCAATCACTTCTAAATATTCAATATTCTCAATGGGTACTAATGGTAGACCCTTGCTCTTTTATTTATACTCTCCAAATAGCTTCCTCTAGAAGTATCCACTTAACCACTTTGTCCAATTAGCCACTTTGTCAAATTTATTATTTAATTAATTTCTCCTTGGGACCACATTGACTAGGAATCTTCTTGAAGACTTTCTAGAAGAATTGACTTCTTGTTGACCTTGTAGGGGCTTCTAGAATACTCTTGAGGGTCCTCCAACTTCAGAAATCCATATCTCACTAACTATGAGGAACCATGTGGCATTCCACATATCAACGGAAATGAAATGACGTGTTCTATCCATCTATAATAGTATTACCTGGATATTCATTGATATACATTCCTTTATACCTCAAAAAAACTCGGGTCCCTTACCCATACCTTTGCACTACCGAAATTCGCTACCAGACTTCTCCAAGGGTTGACATCAATCTACAATATCACTCTCCAAGGGTTGACATCAATCTACAATATCACTCTCCAAGGGTTGACATCAATGATAACCAACAATCCAAATCAACTTCCCATCAACCTAAGCCAACTTTCTGACAATAGTTTAGGACTAGTGAGTTGTGCCAAAGTTTGATCAAGTGACCAATGCTTGAAACGAGATCTTTGGGAGTAAACTTGGCATAATCTTCTTCAATACTTGGTGTAACCTTAAAGTTTCCTTAACAAATAATTCAACAATGTTTGAGGCTTTTTAAGTAGCATGAATAGATACAAAGTTATTTGCTTTGAACTATAACCATCATGATGGAAATGTGCTTCTTGATTTTCCTAGGCAACTCAAAGATGAACTCCATCATTATATCATAACTATACCTCCAAGCTAGTTGCATACCTTCTCCCCTCTTGAAGAGGCTACATCTTAGAAGCAATATACCTATGTTCTTCCAACCTATCTCTATAATTCTTAGATATCATAAGTAACATATAGTATCTAAGTAATGTAAGGATTTGAATTCTAATTCATTTTTATATAGTATTAAAATTAAATAATTGCATTCTTCCCAAGATTATACAAACTATCACAACCAACTTATCATCCCAATGTTAAGAATATTATGAGAGTTACTAACCAAACTAGTAGTAGCATGCCAAACTAATGATATTTATTATCCAAAACATAAATATCTTAAGGTCAATGCATTTTCCTTTTAAACGCACAAACAAAGTTTCCTTGCACATTAAACAAATGACTAACCATTTCAAAAACTAAAAAAGAAAAATGATTTCAAAACGATTAAAGTTTTCTTATCCAATGACACATGAAAATCTTCAAGAGGAGATTCTCTAGACTAGGCTCTGATCATGCCTATTTAATTCTGCTAGAAATACATCCTTGAAGTCACAAACCACTTTTTGACTGTTATTTTAAAGGTATAACTCATGTCTATTCAGAGTACTAAACATGTATAAAATATTCATACCAATCCAATAAATCTTCTTCATTAAAGTGCCCTCTCTACTATTATAAATTCCCATTAACACGTCTAAACAAAATGTTCTCTCTTTGCCTCTACTTTCTTCCCAGAAGTTCCCAAAATCAACGTTCTTCTGTTGTAGTAGTTGATTTGGCATCACAAAATAAAATAGGTCTGAGAAGAAGTGAGCTATTGTGCCCCTGCTGGTTAATTTTAAAACAAGTCATGTTCAAAAACAAGAACTATTACTTCCAAATTCATTAAAAAAATTATGTCATTTTGAAAAAGCGTAGTTTAAATGTTCTATTTTTTTGTTTTTTGTTTTTTTCAAAAAAAAAATCCGTTTGATTTCACTTGAAATTTGGTGAGGAATGGTTGGATTTACAAATTTGAGTGGCTAAGTTTGTATAATCAGAGTGCCCCAAGAGTTTTTCAACACGCTGAATCCATTTATGCATTCAAAAATGAAATTTAAACAACATAAAATAATGATTTTGTCTAGATTTACATCGCCAGATTCTGACCAAAAAAAACAAAAAGTAAAACATTTATCCAACACCTTTTGAAAATCTAAAAAATAAATGCCAATGGATAAAATTATTCTTCTTGTATCAGAGATGTCACAAATCCCAATATAACATCACAACTCTCAAAGCAATGTCACAACTCACAAGGTTGAATGCTCCTCAGAGGCTTCAATGTTTCATGATGATATTCTCCCAGATCTAGTTGGATCTCCATCAAGATGATTTCATTAATGTGAATAAACTACCTTCTTTAAGGTGGGGCACCTTCTCCCTTTGATCATGTGTCTTGGATGATGTGTTAAGGTGTTTCCTTAAAATATTCATGATCATGCTAGCAATTAAACCTCAATATATGTGTGACAATCGATAGCTCTAAGGAATGGGACG
>SNQJ01S0021149.1:93775-104203 GCA_010110895.2 Picea sitchensis | reverse complement strand
TTCTCACATATGTATTGGAAAGATAGTCATTGATTTTATGAAGTACTAACCCACTGCAAGCACATATTCTAGTTTTCTTGTCTTGTCTCGCAAACAGGTGCATCATCAGTGGAATACCTTTCTTGACTATCTCATACTTGGCTGTAATCTATGGAAGGGAACCTATTGTCTTGATCCATTATCCTTAGCCCTTCTTAACCTAGATTACTTTAGGGACGTATCCCTTGGACTAGCCCTCCTAAATAGAAAGAGCCCCCCATCGAGGTGACAGTGGGTGGGGAAGCTCCTGTTACGCCGGTTTCTACCCTTGACTCAAGCTCTTTTAACCTTTCCTACAAACCGTGCGATAACACACCCAAAACTCTGGTTATCTACAATTCGACCCTAGACTCCTCGAACTCGCAAGCCCCACTCTACCTACTATAACTCCATCTAATTGCCCCACCTTTCCATACTTAAGACCAAGTGTTGTTCTGTGACACATAAAGTTCTTTACTCCCCTTGTTTTTCTCTTCTATACTTGCCACTTTTTCCCTTTTCTTCTTCCCCTCTATTATCCATTTATGCTTCTATACATAGTCGCTTATCTATGCTCATGGGTTCCAGGGGTTGCAGACTCAGAAATTATATATCCATCTATATCTTCACATCAAAAGTCCTACCAATTGTTGTTCTTTTCCATACTTAGCTAATTTTATGCCCGCTGGTTCCCACCTAGGCCCTATGGAACTCTCATGCCCTGAACTCTCACGCCGCATAGTTAGTGTGTTTCTATCTCTTGAAAATTATCAGACAAAGTGTTCTTCTGTAAAGAATAAAGTTCTTCGCTCCCTTTCTTTTTTCCCTCTTCTATACTTAGTCGCATTTCTATGATAGCGGGTTCCCAGGTGGCGGACTCACAAATTCTATATCTATCTATATCTTGGCATCACGAGTTCGACTGACCGCTTTCATTTCCTTAGCCAATTTTATGGCCGCGGGTTCCCAGGTAGGCGTTATCGAACTCTCATTTCTCATGTTCGGAGTATACATCTTGCATCCAAAACTTGGGTGATCTACAATTCGACCACAGACTCCCAGGTTCAAAAAAGTACCAAAGCATTTTTCACTCCCCGCCACCTTCACCCCTTCCCAATGCACATTAATCATGATTTTACTAGTGACAGTTCACCACAAATGTTAAAAAAGATTGGCATTAATAAGCAGAAATCTCGAGGACATCTCCCATTGAAATGCATTAATGGAAGAATATTATGGAATCTGATTAGTTTCTTTCTGTTAATCTTGAATTCGCAAAAAAATGTTGGTTATTTTAGTTTTTTTAAGGCATCGTCATAGCAAGAATGCAATATTGTGATGGCCCATTGTCATCTACAAAGGTGTTGACATGATGCCTCTCTTTAGCATTGTGCATATATTACAGGTTCACATATTTGAGAGTATGCTTGCATATGAAAATGTTACTCCACCCTTCCAATTTGAACATAGTTTTCTTTTGGGTGACAAAGAATACTAATAAAATAAAATAATATGAAAATTGTTTAAATGAATATAAACAAATTATCTTCTAACTTGAACCTGATTTTGTCAAGATCCAGGTATATTACATAGCTGACAATGTTTTCCCCCGCCTTTCCATACTTTCTCGAATTCCTTGCCATCTTCGCACACTTTCCCAATGCAAATTGATTATGATTTTATTAGATTTGAAAATATTGACATTAATGAGCGCAAAGCTAGATGACATATCCCATTATAATGCATTAAACAAAAATTTATGGGAGATTATATTACCATCCTCCAGTGTTCATTCTAAATACTATCACACAATTACTGCCACTTGTAGCAATATAAACAAATCTTCACCAAAACATTAACTTTTCTTACAATCACCCCACGTGCACCCCAGTTGCCTAAAGTAAGTCATATTTGGATCTTCAACTTAGAAAAATTCTTATTTACTTTAACTTTTTGAAGGAATTGTACCCCGCCTTTCCATAGTGGATTGTTCATCTCCTGTTCTCACAGATCCGTGGGTTCCCAGGCTTCTAGGTACACAAAAGTTCCGAAGAAGTTTTCACTATCGTCCATCCCCGCCAACTTCGCATGCTTCCCAATGCACATTAATTATGCCTTTATTAGTTACAACTCACCAGACACATAAAAAAGATTTCCATTAAAAGGTGAAAATTAGCTTTGAAAATATTGGCATTAATGAGCGCAAAGCTGGATGACATCTGTCATTAAAATGCATTAAACAAAGATTTACGGGATATTATATTACCATCCTCTAGTGTTCATTCTAAATACTATCACACAATTACTGCCACATGTAGCAATATAAACAAATCTTCACCAAAACATTAGTTTTTCTCACAGTCACCCCACGTGCACCCCAGTCGCCTCAAGTAATCCATATTTGGATCTTCAACTCAGAAAAATTATTATTTACTTTAACATTTTGAAGGAATTGTACCCCGCCTTTCCATAGTGGATTGTTCAGCTCCTATTCTCATAGATCTGCGGGTTCCCAACCTTCCAGATACACAAAAGTTCTGAAGCGGTTTTCACTGTCGTCCATCCCAGCCAACTCCGGACGCTTCCTAATGCACATTAATTATACCTTTATTAGTTACAACTCACCAGACACATCGAAAAGATTAGCATTAAAAGGCGAAAAGGTCGAGGAAATCTCCCATTAAAACACATTGAACCA
Source organism: Picea sitchensis (assembly GCA_010110895.2). Classification (NCBI taxonomy): domain Eukaryota; kingdom Viridiplantae; phylum Streptophyta; class Pinopsida; order Pinales; family Pinaceae; genus Picea; species Picea sitchensis. Next base: position 101,487 of record SNQJ01S0021149.1, on the reverse strand, counting down.
AGATTTACCAGAGATTATATTATGTTGTTGAAGCATCCATTTTAAATACTATGAGGAGAAAAGGAACATTCTCATCACCTTATGGCTACAGCTCGACAACATTTCTGTGGAGATACCCTGAATATTTTCGGGCTCGAGGACTAGAGTTTTCAGTGGTCCATAGCTTATGACTACTACTTGTCCCCTTCTACCCAAAAGAAAGTTATCTTGACATCTGGAATTGCATCGACATATTGTGTCTCCGAATTTTTTACTTTAAGGAGTTGGTCACATGCTGCGTTGAGAACTATATTCCAAACCAATGGATTATCCAGATGGGAAACCATTCCCAAGTGTTCCTATCGCATCAAGTATTTCGAAAGATGTTAACACTTCCCGACCCAATGCCTACGTTCAAGGGAGAGAAGTGCAGACAGTTCTTAAAGAAGCATGGTAATGAATTGGGCCTCTTGCCGAAGTTCGTACAGAACCTAGCGGCCTCTCCCTGAGACATGGCCATATTATAGGTTAGGGCGTTTAAAAACCTTTTTCGGAAAATTGCATGGCTTTTCACGAGGATAACGAGACAAGAAAGTGCAACCGGCATCTCTCGGATGATTCTGTATATTTTATATTTTACGGTCAAGGAACAAGCCATATTCCATTGTGGCAAGTTAATTTCCATTCAAATATCTTCCTAGTTATTGCAATACAGAAGGAAAAATAAATTATTTATGTCATCTTATTTAATTTTCGTCGTGGCGAATTGTTATCCATTTCCTGGAATATCTATGTGTAAGAAGATAAACTATGAATTTGACCCAGTAACATTCTTGTACCATATATTATGGAGACATGATGATTGCCAACATTTTTATAAAGTCTTTAATGATTTTGTTTTAATTTTTAAAACATTGATATTTGGAAAGTATTTTCCCCGGTTGTCTAGCCAGTTGACAATATTCTTGGATTGGAAGGGCACACTAGAAGAAATGGAGAACTATAATGTTATAAGGATTTTTGGGTCTAAACAAAATCCTTGCTTCCTTCCATGTCACATATCTGGTACAATGATTTTTGCTGGAATAGCAAGGCAGTACATCTACTAGTTGCATTTTTCCCATGAAAAAATAAAAAGTCAATTCATCTCTTTGCCTTGGAAAGTCGAGAATTTCATGGTCAAGATCCACTTCAACAATTATTTCACTGACACTATCCTAAATGAACTCGGTGCCAATACCAACGATTCTCACATGCAGAAACGAAAAGGCTCAGGTGAAAAAAGTGCCCAATCCCCGACCGCCACACCCAAGAACACAATATCTCGAAGCATTACTCCAACGACCTACCCAAGTAACAAAGTCACAGACAATTCTTCAGGCAGAGGAGGAGATAAGAAACCTCCCTCTGACAAAATTGAAAGTTTTCACAAACTTCCCGTGAGCAAAAAACGAAAAAGAATAGTCAAGAACAAGAGGGATCGAGGGGAGAAATTGATATCTACGATCTCTCCCTCGAAGATATGGAACTAGAAATTGACATTGAAAAAATGTTCCCCGACGATGACCAGCTAGAGAGAACTACTCCACACAATCCTAGGATGGAAATAATTTGCATAGATACATTGGACGAAAAAGAGTCTTTTGCATTTCAGAGCGCTGTTTTTGACAACGAATCCAAAAAATTGATTATTGAAAAGAGATATGTAAAGAATAAGAAAGAGAAATCTCGTTCAGAGATCAACCTACGCAACATGCGCCCTTCCCTGATCTCCCAGATACACCAAGCAACTAGAGACGGTCTAGACAACTATATTAGCGACCTTGAAACAAAAAACATCATGTTAAAGGAGCGGATCAAAGAATTGGAGGCAACTCTAATGCCTCTTCCACTGTTTGCTACTCCTTTGGAAATGGTCGGGCCCATCACACCTGCAACAAAGTTAAAAGGATCAACAAGCCTTCTCACATCGGCCTGAGGCTATGTGGAAAATAATATAAATAGAAGAATGGAATTAATAACAAAAGCTTGGGAGATGTCAAAAAATATGGTCTCTTTTGGAACAAGAGCACATGCTTTTCATGAGTATCTGCAAGTAGATCTCAAGAATGAGCAATGTTTCTACCTCGATGCAGTTTTACCATTTGATGTTAAATTTACCAGTATGACTAAATTCATAAGAAATCATGATGATCTCCTTTCCCTGGATCGAATAGACCAACTAAACGCATGCTGGAAAGAAAAGGTAAAAAACCTGAACGATATCGTTCAAGCATGTAGCCAGGCCATATCTATAATAGACGAACTATTCAAGAAGCTAACTAAGACACATCTAGCTGCCAGCACCAATGAAGTCCAAGACCTGAAATTAATATTCAACTCGTTGTTTTTAACCAAGCAAGAATTTGATGATCAAGTTCATATCTATAAAAGACTGTCATTTGAAAATTTCTATGGCATTCTTGAATATGGTGAAGATGATGTGAAAACCTGGCTAGTCGATTATGTGATTAAAAACCAAGATATTCCAGAAGCATTGCACAACCTGTCTATTGATCTAAGGGACTTGGAAAGTGAATTCTTCAATATAAAAATAATGCATGAAATCAACATGGCACCCATGAGGAGCTACATCGAAGAATGGTTCAAAAAGGTTGTCGACCAGATTACCAATGAAGGTCAAAGCTGAGGAAAGCCATAAAAGGACATCAACGAGAAAATGACAAGGCATGGGACACCATCATAGTAGGTTGATACTGATCACATTCTTTTGTCTTCATCCACTTACTCTAACAAAGCTTTAACCAAGGACTTACAATTTTCTCTTTCTTCTTGCCAGGTCTTGTTGTTTTCCATCACCGACTTTCTTCTTTCTAAAAACTTCATTTTTGTACATCTTTGCTTTCTAGTCCACGACAGTCCCAATCCCAATCATTCAGGCAAACACATTTTTATTTCACAGAATATGTACTGAACTATATATTTTTTTACAAATTCGAAGACAACTATTTTTGGGAAATATTCTCAAATGTATTTTGTGACCCAGTTTATCTAAATATAAATACTTGAGGTTGTTCTATGGTGATCTTTAATGTTTGGTGTTGTTATTTGAAATTTGTATTTCTTCTTAAAATTAACTCATTTCCTTGTACATGTTCCTATTCTATATTCTGCATATATTGTAGCTTCCTATATTTCAGAATATTCTTCGATACACAATGTCAAGTCATATATTTTTTTCTCTATTGCTTGTGAGTTTGAGAAAAAATTGTGAGCCCAAAACACCATTCAAATTTGAACATGGTTTACATTTGGACCACAAATAATCTATTAAGATACGTTAATATGAATTGCCCTTTAAACTTGAACCTGACTTTCTCGGGCTCCTAGATTGCCCGCGAGTTGACCGATTAGCGGACTGCCAGATCCTCATCTCCATCTATATCTTCACATCAGGAGCCCGACTGACCACAGTCCCTTTCAACACTTAGCCATTTATATCACCACGACGTCCCAACTTAGCACTATCAAATTCTTATGCCCCGTGTTCCGTGATATACATCTTGCACCCAACACTTCCGTGATATACATTTTTCACCCAACAATTCCATGATACACATTTTGCAGCCAACACTTCTGTCATTTACAATTCGACCCCAGACCATTGGAACTTGCAAGATTCACTATACCCAGGTTCACAACTTTCAAAACATTTATCGCTCTCTTCAATCCCCGCCACATTCCCACCATCCTCAATGCACATTCATTATGATTTTACTAGCGACAACTCAGTGCACATGTTCGCTTATTGGCATTGACAAGCAAAAAACATTTTCAACAATAATTTACGGGAGCCTGACCGACCTCCGGGTTGGCGCTATTATAAATCTTGCACCCAAAACTTGTGTCATCTACAAGTCCGCCATATACATCTTGCACCCAAAACTTCGGTCGTTTACAATTCATCCACAAATTCGAACATGGTTTACATTTGGACCACAAATAATCTATTAAGATACATTAATATGAATACATTTTAAATAAATATAGACAAAATATCTTTAAACTTGAACCTCACTTTCTCTAGCTCCTGGATTGGTTTTAGGTTCCCGGGTTATCTCATCTCCATCTATATCATCACATCATTAGCCCGACCGACCTTCGTCCCTTTCAACACTTAGCCAATTATCTCACTGCTGAGTCCCAACTTAACGCTATCGAATTCTTATGCCCCCTGTTCTATGATATACATTTTGCACACAACACTTCCGTGATATACATCTTGCACACAACACTTCCGTGATATACATTTTACACCCAACACTTCTATGATTTACAATTCGACCCCAGACTCCTGGAATTCACTGCTCACAAAAGTTTCAAACCATTTATCACTCTCTTCAATTCCCGCAACATTCCTGCCCTTCCCAATGCACATTCATTATGCTTTTACTAGTGACAACTCAACACACAGGTTCACTATTCAACCACGATTTACGGTAGTCTGACCAACCACCGTTGCTTTTCATACCTAGCCATTTCTATGGCCGTCGATCCCCGGGTTGGCGCAACCGAACTCTCATTCCCCATGTTCCGTGTTATACATCTTCCACCCTAAACTTCTGTGATCTACAATTCCATACTTAACAAACTTTATTGCGACAACCTTCACTATACCCGAGTCCACAAAAAATTCAACCATTTATCGCTCTGTTCAACTCCCGCCACATTCTTGTCCTTCCTAATGCACATTCATTATGATTTTACTAGCAACAACTCAACACACATGTCTGCTTATTGGAATTTATAAGCAAAAAACGCATTCAACAACGATTTACTAGAGTTCGACCAACCCCCGAGTTGGCGCTATTATAAATATTGCACCCAAAACTTCCGTCATCTACAAGTCTGCGATATACATCTTGCACCCAAAAATTCCGTGGTCTACAATTCGTCCACATATTGGAACATGGTTTACATTTGGACCACAAATAATCTATTAAGATACATTAACATAAATACAATTTAAAAATATATTTAAACTTGAACTTGACTTTCTCGAACTCGTGGATTGGTCCTATATCGTCACATGATGAGCCCGACCGACTGCAGTCCCTTTCAACACTTAGCCAATTATCTCTCTGTGGGGTCGCGACTTAGCGCTATTGAATTTCTATTCCCCCTGTTCCGTGATATACACGTTGGTTCACTTATTGGCATTTATAAGCAACAAACTCATTCAACAACGATTTACGGGAGTCCGACCGACCCCCGGGTTGGTGCTATTATAAATCTTGCACCCAAAACTTCTGTCATCTACAAGTCTGCAATATACATCTTGCACCCAAAACTTCCATCGTCTACAATTCGTCCACATATTGGAACATGGTTTACATTTGGACCACAAATAATCTATTAAGATACATTAATATAAATACAATTTAAATAAATATAGACAAAATATCTTTAAACTTGAACCTGACTTTCTCAAACTCGTGGATTGGTCCTATATCATCACATCATGAGCTCGATCGACCGCAGTCCCTTTCAACACTTAGCCGATTATCTCTTCGCGGGGTCGCGACTTAGCGTTATCAAAATCTTATGCCCCCTGTTCCATGATATACATGTTGGTTCACTTATTGGCATTCATAAGCAAAAAACGCATTCAACAATGATTTATGGGAGTCCGATCGACCCACGGGTTGGTGCTATTATAAATCTTGCATCCAAACTTCCGTCATCTACAACTCTGCGATATACATCTTGCACCCAAAAATTCTGTGGCCTACAATTCGTCCACATATTGGAACATGGGTTACATTTGGACCACAAATAATTTATTAAGATACATTAATATAAATACAATTTAAATAAATATAGACAAAATATCTTTAAACTTGAACCTGAATTTCTCGAACTCGTGGATTGGTCCTATATCGTCACATCATGAGCCCGACCGACCGCAGTCCCTTTCAACACTTAGCCAATTATCTGTCCACGGGGTCACGACTTACCGCTATCAAATTCTTATGATCACTGTTCCGTGATATACATGTTGCACACAACACTTTCGTGATATACATTTTTCACCCAACACTTCTGTCATTTACAATTCGACCCCGGTTCACAAAACTTTCAAAGCATTTATCACTCTCTTCAATCCCTGCCACATTCTTTCCCTTCCCAATGCACATTCATTATGCTTTTACTATCGAAAACTCAACATACAGGTTCGCTCAATGGCATTAATAAGCAAAAAAGGCATTCAAGTTGCTTTTCATACCTAGCCAATTCTATGGCCGCTGGTTCCCGGGTTGGCACAATCGAACTCTCATTCCCCGTGTTCTGTGATATACATATTGCACCATAAACTTCCTTGATCTACAATTCCATACTTTGCCAATTTTATGGCCACAACCTTCACTATATCGGGGTTCACAAAAATTTCAAACCATTTATCGGTCTCTTCAACCCCCCACCGCATTCCCGAGATTCCCAATGCACATTCATTATGCTTTTACTACCGAAAACTCACCACACATGTTCGCTTATTGGCATTAACAAACAAGAAACACATTCAACCGCGATTTACGGGAGTCTGACCCACCACCGTCGCTTTTCATACCTAGTTGTCGGGTTAGCGTAAATGAACTTTCCTTACCCCTTTTCCGTGATATACATCTTGCACCCAAAACTTCAGTGATCTACAATTCCATAGTTAGCCAATTTTATAGCCACCGATCCCTAGGTTGACGCTATTATAAATCTTGCACCCATAACTTCCGCCATCTACAATTTCGTGATGTACATCTTGCACTGAAAAATTTTGTTCTCTACAATTCCTCCAGCTCACAAGCTTCACTCTACCTGGCTTCACAAATATATGAAAGCATTTATCACTGCCTTCCATCCCCGCTACTTTCACACCCTTCCTAATGCACATGGATTATGCTTTTACTAGTGACAACTCAACACACATGTTCGAAAAAGATCGGCACTGCTTTGCTTAGTGACAACTCGCCATACAAGTTCGAAAGGATTGCCAATGCACATTAATTATTAAATTATTATTCAATGTAATTTCAGTATATCTTTTCATATTTACAATTTTCTTTATCATTTCATTTCTAAAAAACAATTGAAAATAACTTTTTAATATTTTTTAAACACCTATTCTAATTACCGTTTACTTATTATGTTGTTAATTTATATATTTTTAACAATATTACTCGACTCTCCCCATTTTCCAAAAATCACCTTATAAGCTACTTGACAGGGACTACGTTGCCACGTAACACTTGTTTAATTTAAGTGATTACATAGTATTATTGTTTTTCTTATTCCATTATTGCAATTTTCAAATATGACGAATATAATAATTTTACCAATATTATTGTATAAAAGCTCCTCTTGATCGGTTGATGTGATTGAATCATGTATATGGTAGATATACTTGTAATAAATCCATGACATCTTAATAATTTGTTTTATTTAATTTAAGTGATTACATAGTATTATTGTTTTTTCTTATTCCATTATTGCAATTTTCAAATATGACGAGTATAATAATTAAGCCGAAAGGCGTATACCTATTGACAATGGGCAGATTTAATAGGGGTTTAGTGTTTAATAAGTTTTCTATGGACATGATTAAATATGGCTGGAATATTCTTAGTAGTCACACAAAATAAATGGCTGTGATTTCAATCATTAACTTCCTAGCTATTATA
>SNQJ01S0021149.1:64022-92838 GCA_010110895.2 Picea sitchensis | reverse complement strand
GAGGCTAGAGTGCCTGCGTGATTTAGGAAATAAATACTAAAAAATTTAATATGTAATCACACTTGATTTTATTAATAAAATACATCACTATTGCAGACCAAGTCAGATGGAAGAGTATGGGGGGATAAGACTCCACAAGAGGGAAAGGGGAATAAGGGATTAAGAAAAGGGGCTAAGTCAAGGGGGCTTAAGACAAGGAATAAATGATCCAGTAGGATCTTGGTGGAAACTCACCTTTTCCAACTGGCTCAAAACAGTTTTTTGGCAAATTACTGTTTTTAGCAGTTTTTTGGTTCCTAAACTTTTGGGGCCATTTTGAGGGCGCACACAACATTTTTTCACGATCGAGCACTTAAAAGAATAATAAAGGCTTTGATTGATCCCCCTAAATGAAGCTCCTCGTCAATACCTTTCCAATGAGCTATCGTGTGCCCTAAACGAAGATCATATGCAAACGTTACGACCCTGGGAAGTTGTTGTACTAACTTACCCCAATGGGGCCCACATGACTTTTGGTGCCTCATCTCCTAAGGTTATGTTTTTGGATGTCTAGGGTTTTGGAATTCATGTTTATTGTAAAAATTCTTCAGAGACTCATTGTACTCATCTTCTTGCGAATGAGAGAAGTCGTCACATCTCTTCTCAGAGATAAGCTGCCACCATTCTAACAAGCTTGTTTTCAGTATGCATTTTACAGTTTTCAACATATTTCTTATTAAATAGAAGTCAAGTTTTACTGTATCTCTATTATTGTTCACTGTGTCTGTGTGTTAATATTATAAATCTGTGGTTTCATTTCGTTCCGCTCATAAATATGGATCAGTGGTATGATCCTTGTCATTTTTTTAATGCATGTCCCTGATGCGGTCGAGGTATAGAGAGTTGGGTCTCGAGCTTGTTTCTCTTGAGGAAAACTGCTCTCACACGCCCAAGAAACCATCCATGGTGGGTGAAAATAAAGACGATGGGATATGAGATCCTTTCAAAATGTTGCTCAAGGAATCCCTTGAGCAACAAAGGAACAAGATGATGGACAACTTTGCACAAATCCTTCGATAGTTGTCGACAAGCGACACATCCACATAAAGCGGAGGCGCCACCCACTTCAAGGTACATATCAATTTTGATATTTCTATATTTAAAGGTCAAATAGATGCAAATGTTGTAGATAAAAGGTTAAACCTTATAGAAGGGTATTTTTCTGTCCACAACTTTTTCGATAGGGAAAATACTAGATTTGTGCTCCTCAAGTCCGTCCGCCATGTCAAAGATTGGTGGGAGACTTTCTGTGAGAAAAAGGAAATAGAGAGATCCAAATTATTTGCAGTTTCACCCACTTGGGGTTCCTTCAGGGATGTTATTAAGGAAAAATACAACCCTGTTGGAAGTTATGACGACTTGTATATAAGATGGACCAAACTGCGGCAGGAAAGAGACCAAACAATGCCAGAGTTCACCAATGTCTTCCATACCTTGCGCACCAAGATGGGCATCAAAGATTCTGAGTGACATATGGTGCTCAAGTACAGTGGTGGTATGCATAGATACATCCAGACATAAATGGATTTTTTGGACATCTCATCCTTGGGTGCGACCTATCGATATGACGCCAAAATCGAGCAAAAGCTTAAACAAAAGACACAGAAAATTTGGGTCTGGGAACCCCTCATAGTAGAAGGAGGTTAAGGGAAGCCCCAACCCACATAAAAAATGACAGAGAAAAGATGGGAAACCTTAGGACAACCTATCCAAGCCAAATCAAATAAGGACAATGGGAAGACAAAGAAATATACTGGGAAGTGGTGTGACTTCCATACAAGCCCTTGACATAATACTACTGATTTTCGCTCAAAGAAATTATTGGTGGATGAGGTAAAAGCCTCTAAATCAGATGCAGGTTCCGAATCTGAGTTAGAACCAGAAAAGGGGAGAAAAATTATTGATGCGGAACCCAATGCCACCATTTCTACCACCAAGATCCAGCCCGACAAACCTAATGAGCTAGAGGAAGGAGAGCGCCTCTTTCATTCACATATGTGGGTGAAAGGAACTATGCTGCACTTCATCATTGATAGTAGTAGCTAGAAGAATCTCATCTCAACAGAGGTTATAAAGCGTCTCACCCTGCCGACAACACCGCACCCGCATCCCTACACCATCAGATGGATCCGTCAAGGAAGCGATCTTCACATCAGCCAACAATGCCGCTTTTCATACGACATCAAGCCATTCAAAGATGAGGTATTGGAAGATGTTGCTCCCCTTGAATTTTGTGATGTTCTCTTGGGCCAACAATTTTTATGGAAACATCATGCTCTATATGAGTCTAGGCCTCATAGTGTTATTATTACTTTGAACAAGAAATTGTATAGGATACTCGAGGTAGTCCCACCTAGTGTTATTTCCTTGATCTCTTCCAAGAAATGTAGGAAGATCATTTCTCATACCGGGAAGTTTGTATTCTTTGTGATTCCCTCTCAAAGTGAGCAAAAGGTCGCAGCCACATCCATGGTGTGCACGATCGACCTCTCCACACAACAGAAGCAAGTGCATAAGGTTGTTGAAGAATACAAAGACCTCTTCTCATCACCTACTGGGGTACCTCTACGCTGTCAAGTAAAGCATCCCATTGATTTGACCCCCGGTTGTAACACCCATGTTTCCCCCAACTTGTAATTAATCGTTAAATATAATTACCAGGCTATGGCATGGGAACCATTTAAATGTATTATGGTTTAAACTTCCAATGACTGACTGTGGGGGTGAAGCCTCGAAGTACTGGCCATGATATCACTAGAGGAAAGAATGAGGAAACTGTAGAGAGGGTTCACTAGTTCAAATAAGCTTCATCTGGATCCCAAGGGGAGGAATCAGTTAATTAAGGACTAGTGGTTGAATACTCAACCACCCCCATGAATGGAAGAATGGTCTGACTGAAGAATGTCAGCCCGAAGTACCGCAGGGTCTGGCAGACTAGGTTGACCTGAGTTCCCTTTTGACAGAAGGAACAAGATAGGTTGATAACCATCCTAGGAAGAGATATACAAAAAATAGAGACAAGGAAAAAAAGGGAGATAAACAGAGAGGAGAAAGCGCAGAGCTCTCTAGCTAAGAAAAACATAGAAGGCCGCAAGCTTGATGCTGAGTGAGCATATGATAAAACTTGCTAAGTCCCTGATAGAGAGAGATATCTCTAAGAGTTTTCTAGCGCCCCTCCTTATGAATAAACCTTGTTAGGGCACCTCCTTCAAATCTTTCACCTGTGTGACCAAGGGCTCGTGCCCATGACCTTGACAAATTCCTGGCCAAGAGTCAAGCATGTAACCATGAGAATATTTGGAGGTTGCATATGACCAAGGTCTAGGAACCCTACACTAAGTCTGAAAGGAGATATCTCTTGATGGATTTGAAGCTTCGGGAGCTCGAAGCCCTGAGATTTCAAACTTCATAACTGTAAAAAATACCTGAATGTCGGAGTCACGAAACATTGTGAGTCATTGAATCTGGGGAGTCTATTGGGGCCCCTTCTCGACTGTCCAATCGTCTAGTGGAAGGTTTCACATATGGTACTTTAGAAAAGTTCAACTTAGGGAGAATGGAGATGCTATAACATTAAACTCCCTGAATGCCAAAGTTACAAAGTGAAGGAGTGTCGTAGATTTGTAGGAGGTCGTTCAGAGCCTCGCCTACCATCTGATCCTTTAAGAGGAGGGACTTGCGCATGGTACTTCGGGGAAGTCCCGCTTCGGGAAAATGGAGTGACAGTAAAGAAAAAACCCCTGAAGGCTGGGGCCGCAAAGTGACTAGGACCGTTGATATGAGAATCCTTCGGGTTCTCTCCTAGCCTTCAGATCTACGATGAATTCATCCCGATGCTGACCAACTCTAGGAGAAAGGATAATTTTACACCATGAGACCTCCGAACGTCGAAGTAACGAGAGCAGTTGATTCGAGGGCACTTTAAGACTTATCTTAACTGTCAGATCTGGGCTGTGGTCAACCGGTGTTGACCAACCTTGGGAGAAAGGAGAATTTTATGCCATGGACCTACCTTGGCCGTGATATCAAAAGGCATGAAGGACGATCGGTCCGGAGTGACGTGGTGCAGTGATGTCACCCAGGGTGACATGGACCCAAGTTTGACGTGGCATGTGTCACATGGATTCGTGCATATTGCATACCCTATGGACCCATTAGAATGTGACACATGTCACATCTGGCCCTTTACACATATCAACCCATGGTACGAGGCTGCCTAGCCAGAGTGGTTAGTGAAGTGACTGGAACTCTGGGAGTCCGGGACTTCTGGACTCTGAAGAATTTGGGGTGTAGTATTGTAGAGAGAACAAGGGGCCTGAAGTGCTGAAGTGTTGGAGTAGATCCTAGTCATTGGCACAGGAAGGCACATGGCAATAGATTGTTAACTCTGGAGAAGAGCCACTCTAGAGGAAATGAAGTGAGGTGCTTCGAAAATCCCTAAATCCCGAAGTAGCGGAGCATATCTGAGTCGTCCGTTGGTAAGGACACGTGTTGTAAGATCCTGCACTCCAGAGTAGAAGTATCCCATAAGAAAGTGGAGTTGGAGGAGCCAGAACTCCCGAAGGTCAGAGTGTCGGAGTTCATCGTGACCGTTGAATAGAGGAGGACGCATGTCAGAAGATTCGACACTCCGGAAGGATTTCACTCTGAAGGTTTGCGTGCATGAAGACTCAAGAACTGCCGAAGCTCGGAGTCCTGAAGTGGATTGAAGCCGTCGATTCTCTGAGGGCACGTGGCAATGTAGCGTGAACTTCAGAGATTTTCCACTCCGGAGGATTCGCGTGGTGGTTGTTCAGAATTTCCTGAAGTGTCAGAGCCCGAAATTGCTATGGATCGTTGATCTTAAAGGAAAAGAGTGCATTGCTGATTAGCAAGGGGACACATGGAAGACGGAGGTCCATTCCATTAGAAAGACACTTCGGAGGATTTGTGGAGTGTGCATGCGGATTCGGCCAAAGCCCAAATTTTCGAAGGAAGAGATGAGGTGGTAGATCTCAGTGAGGAATAAGGACCATTGATCCTATTTCCATGGTTTCAGAGGATTGTGCCTCCGAAATAATTTTCCCCAGCGTGAGGTGAGAATACTCAAAGAGCTTTGCGAAGCCATAACTTGCAACTCAAAGCTCGAATTGGAGCCTGGTAGTAGTCATTAGAATGCTACGGGTAAATAGAAGAGGATGAAGACCTCATACAAAGGATTTGAGATGTTAAGGAGAGAGAAATTTTGATGCCCCATCCCTAGGAAAGATTCTCCGGGGTCAGGTGTGTTACAAATTGGTATCAGAGCACGACAAAAACACTTGGCCTGCTTGGGCTCATGCATGAATCGTATGAAAATATTTTTGGAGGGATTTAAGGGGTAACACCCTATCTTACCCCATTCCTGAGAAGCTTAGTAAACCTCTACTGAAGAGAGGAATGAGATATTTTACTGTTGATAGATGTTTTGGAAATTTGCATGGTATGTTGCTAATGTTTCCAAATTAAGAAGATGACTTCACTCTACAATCGTATGTGTTTTTGTACAATCATAAGATGGGTTACCAAGGATAGGATGAGCATGTTGAGAATATCACTGCCAAACGCAAATTTTCTGCATAAATTCCTTGAGTAGAAAAATGTAGATTAAAATACAGTTGGGATTTTACCCAATGAGATTGAATCATGCTAGTGTGTGGCAAAGGAAGCCTATGATTTATTTTGGAAATGATAGTTGATCCTACAGGAGTGGGATTATGTTGATGAGCACTAATAGCAAGACATGGATGTGAATGGATGGAAGGGATATGTAACAGTAATAACTACTTCTTTAATGAAGGGTTAAACCTTGTATATGTGTATAATCCCTCATGATCAGAGGAATGATTCTGGTGACCATTCTCTGAAAAGGGAGAGCATTCAAAACTCTCGGGTTTCGAAGGGAACCGAGAAACAAATTTTGTTTCTGGATACAAGAATTGTTGGGCAGGGTTTTCTAATCAAGCTGATAAACAGAGCTGAAGAAATATAGAGTGATTGAGTGAGAAATCACAACAACCTCCCTTGCTTGGTGGATAGGAAACTAATCTTCCAGAATTCTTGTGGGAGGAGGAGAGTGTCCTCCGTCCCCAACTGTTGTTGAACACAAGGAAGAATTCTAGGTGTAATGGTTAAGAATGATATTGACCTAAAGATACTCTGGATTTCTGAACTAGGATACTTAGTAAGTAACATAACTCGAAATTTCATTTGGGATTTAAGGGAATAGTCCAAATGTTATTAGACATTAAAAACTTATTATAATTAAGATAAAATGGTTGATTAAATGTTGATCCTGAATGTGGTAAAGGAAGTGTTGGGGAATTTCTAGAAGCCCAATGGGTCAGATTGACATCCAGTGGTGGATGGTAGCCATATAGATATAGTTGGACCCTAGTGAAGGGAATCTAGAAAAGGATTTCCTTGATTGGAAGGTTTGCTGATCAAGACCAGTTGGAAGCTAGATTGATTATTTTATCACCTTGGGCATGGTTATAATTTATCAAAATGTATTTATGAGTGGGAAATGTTTTCATGAAAGTTGAGGCAAGAGTGGTTTCTTGCTAGCTGTTATCGCATAGAAAGGGAAACGTAGTTATGACTATGTCTGTTAAACTGCTAGGGGGATACCTTATGAATGAATGCAAGCTCTCAACTGAGATGGAAGCTCAATGTTGAGTGTCCCTATGAGGTTTGTCATAAGGATGGCAACAATATCCTTGGAGGAGGATCTGGAAGTCTGATAAGTCCATGTGCATGTATGACATGGAAAGGGGTGCAAGCAATGAGCTTGCATGATGAATGTTTGGCTAGGTTTGTATATGTTTGAATGCATGGGTTAATGCATTTTTAGGATTCTTGACATGAAGACTAATATTAGTACCGATTAGGTATGAAAGATATTAAATGTGCAAGTGATGCACATGCATGATGTAAGGATAAATGTATACTAAAGGCACCATATGGCTGCCTTGATGAGTGATATGTAAGGCAAGAATTGCACTTTCCAAGATTAAGTGAATACCATGGATGCATGGTTGAATCCATTTTGAAGAGTCATGAAAGTTCTGTTTTGAATGATAGCTTAAGGGGAATGTGATCCATTCCCTCGAGAAAGATTAGTATAAATAGAAGAAATAGTGGACGAGCAAGGATGCTCTATTGTCATGATAAGAGGCAAACGATTCTACCTTTGAGGGTCACATGAAAATGATTGTAAACGATCATGAGTTGACAGATTTTAAAATAGAGATGTAGGTGGGTTGTGAAATATACCTATGGTAGCTACACACAGGCTTATGAATATGCATATGGTTACAACATCATGGATGTAAGTTAACAAAACCCGAATATGTGTGGGTACATAATTTGGACGCATGACAAAGATGCATGTTTATATTCCTTATGAAATATTTGGTACCTAGCTAAATCCAACTCAAGGTTGAGGCTATCACAGATAGTGAAGGATATGCAATAAGGAAGTTTCATGTTGAAGGAATTCCTTATGGAGGAATTGTGTGAAGACTCTGTTAGGAGAACATAGTCACAACCTTATTGACTGTTGATAATTAAGCAACGAGCTACAAGCTTGTATATATATGTATATATAAGAATCCTGGATTACATTTTGAACAACACCATGTAATGAATAGAAGACTAATAATGAATGTTGACCATTCTGATAACCAAGTGGTAACATGCAGGATGCAAAGGTTCATGATTCATTATGGACAAAATGATTTACTATTAAAGCATGTTGATGTATCCTAAGAGTTAGGATGAGCCTAACTGAGGCTGCTCATGAAAAGAGAAAAAATATCACAATAATAAGTATATTGCATAAGTAAAGGGGGAGAAAAGGAGGAACACGTTTCTTACCCTAAGAACCCTGAATTGTTTAACAGAGCCGTAGGATTAAAATAGTAGTTGTGGAAACCAATACAACTGGTAAAAGGAAAATAAACACCCTAAGTATGAATACATGAATAAATGAGTATGTTTGACTGAATAGGCTTGGTTGAATCCATGATTTAGGAAAGGCAGTGATGCCTTAGAGATAAATCAAGTGGGTTGAAAATCCCCAGGCAGCATAGAAAGAATTGGAAGAAGGGGAGAGCCCTCAATTATTTTCTTACTGAGCATTATGTTTTCTCTGGGATGATAAAGCTAGTATGATGATGAAAGTAAAAGGTTTTGACACCATAATGATGATGGTTGTATTGTTGTAGAAACAATCGAGACCTGTGTGTGTTGCACTCATGGAAACATTTGAGGATAATGTGATGAAGTGCATAAAGATATGCTAGGACATTTTGAATATGTTTTATGGATTTAAATGTTATTATATATGCATTTTGTTTAATATTACAACTAATGTAATTGTGACTATGATGATGCATGCTATGTATAGAAAGGAATTGGAGCTGTTGAGGAAGACAATTGCCAATGATGCACAACCTCAAGCAGATGATGACCATGATAAGGCTGCAGTTGAAAGATTGTTGACAGGGTTGTAAAAGTCCCCATAAAGCACTGTTGATGAGGTAAAAATCAGAAAGAGGGTGCTAACAGCCAAGAATCGGTATAAAAATGTTCATGCCTATGTGGCACAAGGTATGAAGGGATTTGGTAAGAACCCCTTCTGAAATATTTTATCGTCTTAATGATTATGCATGAACTTTTGAAAAGAAGTTGTATGCCTTGGATACACAAGTAGGGTATGATTCAGGAAGGAGAACCTGAATGATGGAGGTGTGAACCTCTGGTAGTAAAGACTGTTTGTAATCCTTGGAAGAATTCATGCATTGATATGTCATGAATGCATTGATCAATCAAGGAATGCTTAAAGGCATTCATGTGAAACCTTGATTTTCATGAATGATGATTTAAGGTTGTGATCGATTCAGAGCAGAAAATATGGTTACGCTAAAATAATAATTATGGACAAAGAATCCATATGGTAATGAGTTGGTTGAATTCCAACACACCTTGGCGAGAGTGCCTAATATGAAAAGTGATAATATGAAATCAATGCAAGGGCGCATTATGTGTGAATGTGGCCATTGACATTGGCACATTGATTAAATTCATTTAATGATTGAATTGCATCGGGAAAAGTTTATATACTAAACTGATGCATGTGTAAGGAATGAAATTTCCTTTTCTTTATATCATCGAATAGACAAAAGTGATTTGATTGTTAGCATGCACAATTTAACAATTGTTTGTGATGTTGTTATAAAGGTGTAGTGAAAATATATGTGCATGGGAAACTAACAATTTGTTTGGCTGATTGAAGTTGAAAGTGCAGGAAGAAAATGGTCTTGGATATGGTAGTGTTGTAAGCCCATAAGGAAGACCAATTGATTGTTGAGCCAAACTGCTATGGGAACGAAATTCACATAATCAACGGATCTGGTTTTGTGCGGAACATATCTGATAATAAATGTGAAATTTGGAAATCTGTGGGTGAGAAATTTACAAGAAAATTCTGAATTTAGAATTTATGATGATGTCTCATGAATTTTTGTATACCTGTGATACAGGTGAGAGGAAAATATCTATCTAGAAAGGACAAATGAACGTTGTCAAGCTAAAAAGCATGAAAAATAGTTGTTGCTGAGCCGTGAGAACCTCATGGTAAGCCATGATCGCTTGGAATATGTTGTGTTGAGGTAACACAAGCTGAAGGGACGCCTCGGTAGAGAAAGTCTGAGGGATGCCTAGACTGTAAGGCTCGATGAAGTCTCTGGAATTCTTCCTATGTGATAAAACCTTAGAAAGGAAAGATGGATCACCCAAGGGACTGTATAGAAGAGAAGGGGATGCTTGAGCCTGGGCCTAGAGGGTGAGTGATCGCAAGGAAGAGGAGACTTTGATAATTCTTATAAACTATTGATTGGGATCATTCACATGATGGGTATGTCTAGGCAGAACAATGAGCCTGGATAGAAAGATAATCATGTGGATACAAATCCACAAACTGTGCAGATGAGTATTGTGCTAAATTGTGAAATTTTTCTAGAATTTTATGCAACAATAAAAAAAATTCGTATGAAACTATGATTAATGTACTTGTTGTCCAAATTTTTTTGAAGGCAGGTGAAGAAGGCCAAGAGGCTGAAAAAGACTGACCAGGAAAGAGGGTCAAGACTTTTGAAGCAACCGAATGAGAAAGGCATGGCAAGTGTTACTGAGAAAGAACACAAAGGACGATGTTCCCTTTTAAAGGGGAGGGGATTGTAACACCCTTGTTTCCCCCAGCTTGTAATTAATCATTAATTATAATTACCATGCTATGGCATGGGAACAATGTAAATGTATTATGGTTTAAACTGCCAATGAATGATTGTGGGGGTGAAGCCTCAAAGTATTGGCCATGATATCACTAGAGGAAAGGATGAGGAAACTGTAGAGAGGGTTCATTAGTTCAAATGACCCAAATTCCCTTTACTGAGATAATAAGCCTCATCTGGATCCCAAGGGGAGGAATCAGTTAATGAAGGAAGGACTGTTGGTTGAATACTCAACCACCCTCATGAATGGAAGCATGGTCTGACTGAAGAATGTTAGCCTGAAGTACCACAAGGTCTAGTATACCAGGTTGACCTGAGTTCCCTTCTGACAGAAGGAACATGATAGGTCGAGAACCATTCTCGGAAGAGATATACAGAAAATAGAGACAAGGAAAAAAGGGAGATAAATAGAGAGGAGAACGCGTAGATCTCTCCAGCTGAGAAAAAAACAAAAGGTCGCAAGATTGATGTTGAGTGAGAATCTGATAAACCTCGCTAAGGCCCTAACAAAGAGAGAGATCTCTGAGAGTTTGTAGAGAACAAAACCCGAGCATAAGCTAAAATAGATAAAGATTCCCTGAGAAACTGCGAGAATTCCCTAGTGATATCATGGGTTGGCATGAGGGTGGCCAAAGTTCTAAGAATGAATGCCTCTGAACCTATGGTTGGGTGCAGAGGCAAACACCCACAATCAATCGGTTGGTGATTGAATGTAATAGATAAGTATTTTTATGCCCAATATCCTAGAATTGAAATGCATGATTTGATTATTTGTAAATGCGATAACTTGTGCCTTGTGTGAAATGGATGATAATGGTGTTTATCGTCCTTTTGTAAAATATTGCGTTTGATTGGTGGTATACTATTTGGATGTTCAATCTTTGTGACTTTGGTGGTCCAGTTGACCGAATATTTTGAGATGGGGTTAACTGGAATTCTTAATCCCTGTTAATCCCTCGAATTTCTCCTTTGCGTGAATATTGAGTTCAAACTCTATGGAAGGAGGATGCCTCCTTCAAATCTTTCACCTATGTGACCGAGGGCTCATGAAGACGACCTTGACAAATTCTCAGCCAAGAGTCAAGCATGTAACCACGAGAATATTTGGAGGTTCCATATGACCAAGGTCTAGGAACCCTACGCTAAGTCCGAAAGGAGCTAGCTCTTGATGGCTTCAGAGCTTCAGGAGCTCGAAGCCCTGGGATGTCAAAATTCATAACTGTCAAAAATACCCAAATGATAGAGTCACGAAAGGTTGTGAGTCATTGAATATGGGGAGTCTATTGGGGTCCCTTCTCGATTGTTCGATCGTCTAGTGGAAGGTTTCGCGTATGGTACTTCGACAAAGTTCCACTTCGGGAGAATGGAGATTATATAACATCAAACTCCTCGAATGCTGAAGTTACGAAGTGAAGGAGTGTCGTAGATTTGGGGGAGGTCGTTTGGAGCCCGACCTATCGTCCGATCCTTTAGGAGGAGGGACCCGTGCATGGTACTTCGATGAAGTTCTACTTCGAGAAAATGGAGTGGCAGTGAAGCCAAAACCCCCGAAGGCCAGAGTCGCGAAGTGACCAGGACTGTTGATCTAGGAATCCTTCGGTTTCCCTCGTAGCCGTCGGATCTATGATGAAGTCAACCTGGCGTTGACCAGCTCCGAGAGAAAGGAGAAGTTTACACCATGAAACCCCCAAACTTTGAAGTAACAAGAGCCGTTGATCCAAGGGTGCTTTGGGACTTATCTTAACCATCAGATTTGGGCTGTGGTCAGCTCGATGCTGACCAAATCCGAGAGAAATGAGAAGTTTACACTATGAAAACCCCGAACGCCAAAGTAACGAGAGTCATTGATCTTAAGGGTTATGTGGACCTACCTTGGCTGCGCGATCGAAAGGCATGAAGGACAATGAGTCCAGAGTGACGTGGTGCAGTGACGTCACCTAGGGTGATGTGGACCCAAGTTTGACGTGCCACGTGTCATTTGGATTCATGCATATCACATACCCTATGGACCCATTGGAATGTGACATGTGTCACACCTGTCCCTTTACACGTGTCAACCCCTGGTACAAGGTCGCCTAGCCAAAGTGTTTAGTGAGGTGACTGGAACTCTGGGAGTCCGGGACTTTGGGACTCCGAAGGATTTGGGGTGTAGTATTGTAGAGAGTCCAAAGGGCCTAAAGTGCCAAAGTACCCAGGTAGATCCTAGCCGTTGGCACAAGAAGGTACATGGTAGTAGATTGTTAACTCCGGAGAAGAGCCACTCCAGAGGAAATGAAGTGAGGTGCTTCAAAAATCCCCGAAGCTCGAAGTAGCGGAGAAGATCTGAGCCGTCCATTGGTAAGGACAGGTGTCGCCAGATCCTGCACTCTGGAGAAGAAGTACCTTGGAAGAAAGTGGAGTTGGAGGAGCCAGAACTCCCAAAGGCTAGAGTGTCAGATTTCATCATGACCGTTGAATAGAGGAGGACGCGTGTCAGAAGATCCGACACTCTAGAAGGATTTCAATCCAAAGGTTTGCATGCGTGAAGACTTGAGAACTGCCAAATCCCAGAGTCTTGAAATGAATCAGAGTCATTGATTCTCTGAGGGCACGTGGCGACGAATCATGAACTTTAGATATTCGCCACTGTAGAGGATTCACGTGGTGGTTGTTCGAAATTTCCTGAAGTGCCCGAGCCCGAAATTGATGTGGACCATTGATCTTAAAGGATAAACATGCACCATTGATTAACAAGGGGATACATGGAAGGTAGAGATCCATTCTGTTAGAAAGCCACTTTGGAGGATTTGTGGAGTGTGCATGCGGATTCGGCCGAAGCCCGAATTTCTGAAGGAAGAGACAGAGCAGTAGATATCATTGAGGAACAAGCACTGTTGATCCTGTTTCTATGGTTTTAGAGGATTGTGCCTCCAGAATAATTGGCCACAACGTGAGGTGAGAACGCCTAAAGAGATTTGAGAAGCCATAACTTGCAACCCAAAGGTCGGATTTGTGCCTGGTAGCAGTCATTAGAATGCTAAGAGTAAATAGAAGAGGATGAAGACCTCAGACAGAGGATTTGAGATGTTAAGGATAGTGAAATGTTGATGCCTCATCCCTAGGAAAGATACTTAGGGGTCGGGTGTGTTACACTGGTGCACCACTACTCAATGGGCCAGTCTATCTCCACTCTCTGCTAGACAATGAGGATATCAAGCATCATATCCAAGAAGTGCTCCACAAGGGGCACATCTGACCCAACTCATCACCTTGTGGAAGCCCAATCATGCTATTGCAGAAGAAATATGAGACCTAGCGACTCTGCATTGATTACCAATCCCTAAATAAAATCACAGTTAGGAACAGATACCCGATTCCATGAATTGACGATCTCCTTGATCAACTCAAGGGTGCCAACTACTTCAGTAAGAATGATCTGAAGTTTGGCTACCATCAAGTCCCAATAGAACATACAGATGTATGGAAAACTGCCTTCAAGTCAGAAGAAGGTCTTTTTGAATGGCTGGTCATGCCCTTTGGTTTGAAAAATTCCCCAACAACTTTCATGAGGATGATGGACGATATATTGCGACCTTTCAATAATACTTTTGTGGTGGTCTATCTGGATGACATCCTCATCTACAACAAGACTTGGGAAGAACACTTGCAACATATTCATCGATGTGCATGGTGTGCATCTTGATCTAGCCAAGATCCAAGTCATCTGTGACTGTCCATCCCCAACCACGCTCACTAAGCTCCAAATCTTCTTAGGCCTTGCCAATTTCTATCACAGGTTCATGTCGGGATTCTCCCATATTGCATGGGCCCTTAGCCAAATAACTAGGGGTGGTGGTAAGGAAAAATTTGTGTGGGGCTTGTACCAACATAAAGCATTCGATGATCTGAAGCAACGCTTGTGCTCAACCCCAGTGCTTTCATTACCTGAAATACAACAAACCTTTAAGATCGAGACATATGCTTTAGACTATACTGTGAGCACATTTATCACTCAACACGACCACCCCATGGCCTCTCATAGTGAGACACTATCAGATGTAGTCCATAAGTACCCTAATTACGACAAAAAAATGTACTCCATTGTGCAAGCCTGCCTCCACTGGAGGCATTACATTATCAGGAAGGTGACAGTCATCCACACTGATCATAAGTCACTATAGTTCATGCAGACACAAGGCAAATTGCAGAATGACCGCCATTAGAAGTGGTCCACATTTTTTCAGCAGTTTCATCTCAACATCAAGTATAAAACAAGAAGTACCAATAGAGTCATTGATTTCCTTAATCGACCTCCAATCTTGGCACTCACCACAGTGATAGATTCTTGCAGCCATGAGACCTTTGGATGGCCCCACCTCTATGAGACAGATCTTGACTTCGCCAACACCTACTAGATGTTGGGCGCAAACAAAACTGTCACTAATTTCCATCTTCAAGAAAATATGCTGTGCCATTTGGGCCATCTCTGTGTTCCATCAAGTGAGTGAGAGAAGATGATTTGGGAATCCCACTACAGTCGAGTGGCAGGAAACTTCGGCATGGAAAAGACAATGGAAGTGCTGCAACGACATTTCTACTGGCTGAAACTTCGACAAGATGTCAACAAGTATATCCGGTCCTGCACTACCTATGCTATTGCCAAACCAGACAATAAGAAACAAGGCATGTACACTCCTCTGCCTNGCCTACTCTCAACAGGCCCTGGGAATCCATTTCAATGGACCACATGTCAGGCATTCCGTCCACCAAGTGGGGAAATGACTATGTTTTTGTGGTTGTTGATCGCTTTTCCAATATGGAGATTCTGGAACCTGCAAGAAGATCATCACAACAAAGGCCACTGCCAAGCTCTTCTTTGAATGAGTGTGGGTACACTTTGGGATCCTACAAAGAATCATCTCATATCTGTACAACTGGTTCCTCAGGACATTCTGGTCAAGCCTATGGTCACTGTTGGACACCAAGCTCACCAAGTCCACTTCCTTCCACCCCTAGATGGATGGCCAAACTGAGGTCATCAACTAGATGATCGTGCAAATCCTACGCATGTACAATTCCAAGAACCCCTGAACTTAGGATGTGAGTATTCCCTGTGTTTATCATAGCTACAACTGAGCCATACATAGCTCAATTGGCTGCAAACCCTTTCAGGTGGGGTTGGCATTTCAACCATTGGGTCCCATGGATGTTGCACTACCCCTTGCGACCACCCAGGAAGACTCGTCACATGCTCTAACTGAAGCCGACAAAGCCACTCGGTTCATTGAGAGGATCCAACACATCCTCCAATAGGTTAAAGATATTTTATAGAAGTCCAATGCTAAGTACAAGCGGTGCCATGATCAACACCAGGTGCCACACCAGTTTCAGGTGGGAGACAAAGTTTGGTTGCACTTGCAAAAAGAATGCCTTACAGGGCCTCATTGGAAGCTTCATCCACTCCATTATGGACCTTACATCATCACCAAGGCTATGGGTGACAATTATTTTGAGCTTGACCTTCCACCCTTCCTTGGCTTGCACCCAGTTTTCAATTTGGACCTCCTTCGACCTTATTTTCCACCATTATTGCACACCTCAGAGATAGAAAAATGATTGACACCAAAAGAGATCAACCCTAACCGCATGGAACATGAATCCATTGATCATATCATGAAAATATAGGTCAAGGGAACTCTCCAATAGAGGATCCATCTTTATCAGGTTGTCAAAGCAGGGCAACTTTTGCACTAAGGCAAGTGGCTCACCCGGGGCCAAATTCAACAAAAAATTCCTCATCTGATGGGGGCACTCAATGCAATGGAGACCATTTCTTCCTAAGGGGAAGGATTGATCTAGGAGGATCTCGGTGGACAACCACCTTTTCCAATTGGATCAATTTTTTATTTGGCAACTTCCTATTTTTAGCAGTTTTTCGGTTCCCAAACTTTCAGGGCTATTTTGAGGGAAAAAATCATGTTTTTTCACAATCAGGTACCTCAATGATAGCCCAAAAATCTAATTGAGATCCCTAAATGAAGCTCATCAATACCTTTCCAACGAGCTAGCATGCACCCTAAACAGAGATTGTATGCAAAAGTTACAACCCCAGAAAGTTGATGTACTAACTTACCCCAACGGGGCCCACATGACATTTGGCGCTTCATCTCCTATGGTTAGGTTTTTGAATGTATAGGGTTTTGGAATTCATGTTTATTGTAAAAATGTCTTCAGAGGTTTATTGTTCTTATCTTCTTGCAAATGAGCGTAGCCATCACATCTCCTCTTAGAGATGAGCTGTCACCATTCTAGCAAGCTTGTTTTTAGTTTGCATTTTATAGTTTTCATTATATTTCTTATTTAATAGAAGCCAAGTTTTATTGTATATCTGTTATTGTTCACTGTGTCTCTGTGTTAATATTATAAATCTATGGTTTCATTTCGTTCCGCTCATAAATCCAGATCAATAAAATAATATCATTCCTAAGTAATAAGCTTTATGATATAATTTATCCTAAGTTCCTAAGTGAGGGAAACAAATTACCAATTGGAATCAAATGCAATTCCTAGAGTGACAAGTGTCAATATAGGAACATGAAAATATAATGTATGGAACTTAGTGTAATTCCAGGCATTCTTCCAATCATTCACTTATTCTGGTTTCCATTATCCGTACCTTGGGCAGAGAGTGTAAGAAGAAGTTGAAGATGATTGTTACCTAGTAAATCCTTGGTGGTTTGGGTTGAAGAAGTAGGTTGTAAGGCCTGTGGATCATTCTTTCTGGGTGAGAGAATTGTTGGAAATAGTTTTTTCCTGTGTTTTGGGCTAGTGGGTGTTGTAACTCCTTGAACAACCTTGTCTTACAAGTGCGACAGAGCTTTAAGACTTCCTGGCCAACTTGTTGTTGAATCCCTGGAAGGGAAGTGGGACAAATTGAAGGACTGCTGAGCAGAGAAGGGGGTACATTTCCTTGGGTGGGACAAGTTGTAGGGAATGAGAGATCGTGAGCTGGGAATTGTTGTTGGAGTGTGCACCTGGGCCCGATATTTATTTTTTTATTTTTCAGACTTTAGTTTGGCTTAGGTAGTCTTTTCCCTAGTGGAGTATGTTAGCACCATGATTTTCATAGCTAAGGTTAGAGGTTTGTCAATAATTTTAAAATTCATGCCTCTTAGTACTCATATTTTTTTTATTCCTAGCATCATCTAACATCTCCAAGGGTCAGTTTCAAAAGGAAGCTTATCATTTATTATTTCTATTTCCATTTGCAACTGCGCGCTGCAAAATTTTTTACGCGCTGCGCAGAACACTTCACCGCACAAATGATTATGTCGCGCAGTGGATTTCCTTGTGCAGTGGATTTCGTCACGCATTGGATTTCATCACTTAGTGGGCTATCACGCATGGCATTCTATCACGCATAGGATGTTGTCACACAGAGGATGCCATCGCGCAGTGGATTTCGTCTCGTAAAGGATGTCATCGTGTAGTGGATTTTGTTGTGCAGTGGATGTTGTCGCGTAGAGGATGTCATCACGCAATGGATTTAGTCGCACAAAGGATTCTATCGTGCAAAGAATTTTTTCGCGTAGAGGATGCTTTCATGCAGAGGATTTTCCTGCGCACAGGCTACAGGTTGCATTGCGCAAATGACTGGTTTAGTGGTCAACTTCAAGATCACTTTATGACCAAATGGAGAGGAATTTTGAAAATCCCCGAGTGATTTTGTTGAGGACAAACCAAATAAGAAAAACCTCTCTCAGATTTGAAAAATGTTTCATATTTTTGGATATTCGAAGGAATCTTTGAGCCCTATTTTTCAGTTTTCATGATTTCCAGTCTGAGACATGTTTTTGCGACACGTATTCCGGCTAGCTGGAGATGAATTTCAAGAAACCAAGAGATTTTTTTCTTTATAACGAGCTTAAATACAAAACACTCTCTCATTTTCAAAAAATAGTTTTTTATTAGTGAGATATGATGTCATATTTAACGCCTATTTTCCCAGCTTGTTGCACAATCCACTGCGTTTTTTGCTGTAGGTCACTGTTGCATAGAAGACTTGTTGTGCAGGGGTGACATAGTGTCCAGTAATGAACATGATGACTTATCACAACCATATGTTCTAATTTTGATCATGATCAATGATTGTAAAGAATATTTCGGTTACGATTATGATTTGGCAAAGTCGAATTTTCTATTTTTAGTAAATCCGTTGAAGTTATTGTTCTCTTTCAAAGAAATCAGATCCATGATTCTAGGAGAGAGTAGTTCGAACCTAGCAACCAAGGGTGACATTAGTTTTCTATGTATGGGGATCATTTTCATGTAAAAGAGGTTGGTTTGCAAAACAATGTAGACAATGACTATTGAATGTAGCTTTCAAATTCGATTGAAACTTAATGCAAAGGTCCCAAATCTTTGACGAAAAGATTCTAACGGTGAAAGTATGATGTATTGTATTCTTTATTTGCGTATGATATTTCATGTTCTCTTATATTCACATATGTAAATTTCTGTCTAAATGGGAACGTGATTTCAAATCTAGAATTCACTACGCAGTGCTCTAGATTCATGCCATTTAGACAAACTATGTTTCTTCTAAGTTAACTCTGAATTCATCCTCAATGGTTCTCTAAGTTGCTTCATGTGTTTTTCTACCGCCACACACAACGATTTTGAACTGAAAGATTGTTGTTTATTTATCCTTTATCCTCTCAAGTTCAGTCACTAAGTCATTTGTTTCTCTCGTTTTCATAATTTGACTCCATTACCCAATGGTACTTTCTCTCTTGCTTGTCCTACCATCCTTTTTAAAACAAAAATAAACTTTTCCTATTGTAGAATCTAACCTTTGTGCATTTATTGATGAAATATTTGAGTTATTACCAGTCATTAGAAATATGAGAGAGCCCTCTCTGGTTGTATAGGTAAGAATACAATTTAAAGTTGGTTGAAACAGTTACCTCGGGGCTTTCTTTGATACAACCCAAATAAATTACCGAGTGCTAACATTTTGGTGCCATTGCTCGGGACAAAATTGAAAATTTTCCCTGGGAAAGAACGACATGGTTGAGTTATGAGGTCTGAGAGAAGTAGACACTTAGGCACATATTGGCTGTATTTATGCTCTAGTGACTCCACACATCAGAAAATCAGTTGAAGGTGATTCCACTGGCAGAAGAATCCAGAGATAAAGTTTTCATGGCGACTCCAATCAAGATTCAAATGTGATTCAAAGACTCCACTGGAGAATGAGACCTGTTGACAGAGATATGGAAGGGAAGTATGGAAAAATCAGGTACTCGAGCTTAAGTTTATTCCAAGAAGTACTTTTCTATTTTATCAATATCTTCTTGTCCTTTCCTGAGTTTTTCAAAAGAATATTTATTCACTTACTGCATTCAAATGAAGCCCATAGATCTACCCTTGTATATCCTCCATGGAAAACTGTAGGTATACCTCCTTCTTGTATAATCGATATTCACCAAGCTCCTTCCTTTGAGCCATATGATGTTCATGATCATTCTTGTGAGCTTAATGAAACCAAAGCTGAGCTTGTACCTTTTATTCTTAATCCCACACCCTCCAAGATTCAAGAAAGATACAGTCCTCTTAAATTTCCTTCCATCCTTCATGACTTTCCTCTGGAACATTATAAGTACCTTCCTCGGTTCGATGGAGATTTTGATGGAAAGTCAGCTGAAAAACATATTCAGGTCTTTGAGCATTTTATAGAACTTTTTGAGATCGAACATGATGATGTGTCTATGAGGGCCTTTTCTCAGTCCTTACAAGGAGATTCCAAAGCATGGTTCATACTTTTGTAGCCTCAGTCGATTAGCTCATGGGATGAATTGAGGGAAGCTTTCTGTATATTTTGGAGTGAGAGAAAGTCATGGGATCTACTCCTTTCAGAGTTTTGTGCCATGAGAAGAATGAAATATGAAACCATCTCAAATTTCAATAGGAGCTTTGCTAGTCTTTATTATAAACTACCTAAAGAAATTCAACCCACTGAAGTTATTGCCATGCTCTATTATGCAACAACCTTTCATCCAGATTTGTCTTTCTTTCTGATGGAAAGAATATCTAAGTCCTCACAAAAAATGTTTAATGATGCTCAGGATATTCAACACAATATTCAAGCAAGTAAACAGATTCAAAATGAGGAGTTGGATGCAAAAGAACATGATAGTGAATATGAACAAAAAACAATTGATTTGAATCTTCAGAAGAGGGTTAATAATATCATATGTCCTCTTGAAGATTTAAATGTTGATGATTTTTCAAAGGATTATATTCCACTCATTGAAAAAGAAGGTGCTAATTTAGCTTCTGATCCATCTCATCATAAGCACAGGGCTGCTTGTTTTATGTATTCATTTGTAGACAGTCAAAAAAATGAATTTGCAAATCAGCTTGTTGAAAAGTAGGTTGATGTCCCAAGTTTTTTCTTGTTAGATGACATTACAGATGTTGTTGATTTGCCTATATATGATGAATATGATGATGATTATGGTGTTGACTTCCTAGAACAACCAGCTGCATTTTCTCTATCATAAAATGTTCCTTTTCAACAGTGTAATGAGAGCAATCAACCTACATATCACATTTACAAAGAAGAAAGTATTGAATCAGCTGAAGGAAATTCTTTACCTTTATGATTTTCTTCATTTAAATTGTTGAAAGAAAATTCTAAGATCATCACTGAAGCAAAGGAATGTGTGTTGATGCCAAATCACGCCGATTTAATGGAACAAATTGACAAGAAATTGCAACAATATTCTCATGTGTTTGATGACCCTGTTACTTGTTATGTAGAAGGTCTTGTCAGTTCAAAATTGCAACCATTGGTCGAAGATGAATTTGAAAATAAGCATGTTCAACAATCCAAAGAAATTGAAAAATGTGCATATGACAACAATGAAGAAAATGAAGAAAGTTTTGAATTAGGTGAAAGAACCTTGCCATTGTGTTTTGCGTCTTTCAAATTGTTGAAGAAAAATGTTTATAATGTTTCAAATAAGAAATCCTCCAGGCATGATGCTCAATATGATGAAAGCAATGGACTTGCAAATGAAAATTGTCTTCCATTATGTTTTTCTTCCTTTGAATTGTTGAAAGTAAATCATGAGATAATAGAGGAAGAAGTGAAGTCTAACTGCATTCATAGTAACATTGTTTTACATGAGAAAATTGTTATTAGTGAAGAGGACCAATAACTTTCTCATACTTTTAATGACCCTGTTGTTAATTACATGGAAGGTTATTTTAGTTCAGATTTGCAGCCTATGATCAACTACCAGCTTGGAAATAAATATGATGGTCAATCAACATCATTGTTAGATATAGATTA
This sequence comes from Picea sitchensis, assembly GCA_010110895.2. NCBI lineage: Eukaryota > Viridiplantae > Streptophyta > Pinopsida > Pinales > Pinaceae > Picea > Picea sitchensis. The sequence continues at coordinate 71,148 of SNQJ01S0021149.1, read as the reverse complement.
CTTGCCACTAGGGGTTTTATTTCAGCCAACATCGTCTTCTTATTCAGGAGATTGTTATTTCCAGCAGTCTCAACATATTTTTCAGCCTTTTTGTGGTAATCAACAGGGTGAATTACATGAAAACAAGGATGCAGTGGAAGGGGTGAAACATGATTGTTGTTTTATGTATGTTCTGGAGGATCCATTTGCAGTTTTGTTGGAGGCGACAAACAATCCTAATGTTTTTCATTTTTTGAGATTTGAATTTATAGATAATTTTTTGAATGACTTATTAGTAAACATGCTTTGGAGCCAACATGTGAAAAGAAAGAAAAAAGTGGATAAAGTGCTTGCATGGTTGCATTGGCATTTTGATTTCACTTGATTGGCATATTTTTCAGTAGTTAGGGTAGGTAGGAGTGTGAATAAGATCGATACTATGAGCATTTCTTTTATCAATATGCAGTTTTCATTTTCAGGTTAGTTTCAAATTTCAGTTTGGAGCATATACAAATTTGGGTTTTCAGCAGATGCAGGTTACAAGTTATAATTGGAAAGTTGAGTTTGGGAGCAACCCAATGGATAGGCACCTGGTCTACTGTTCTTTGCTACCTCACAGGGATGATAGCATCCCTGTTGGAGCCAGTTGTTAGCACCATGATTTTCATAGCTAAGATTAGAGGTTTTCCAACAATTTGCAAAGTCATGCTTGTTAGGACCCATATTGTTTTTATTCTTGACATCATCTCACATCTCCAAGGGTCAGTTTCAAAAGGAAGCTTATCATTTATTATTTCCATTTCCATTTGCAACTGTGCACTGCAAAATTTGTTACACACTACGCAGAGCACTTCACCGCGCAAAGGATTCTGTTGTGCAGTGGATTTCGTCGCGCAGTGGATTTCATTGTGCAGTGGGCTGTCGCGCATGGGATGTTGTCGTGCATAGGATGTTGTCGTGCATAAAATGTCATCGTGCAGTGGATTTCGTCGTGCATAAGATGTCATCGCATAGTGGATTTCGTCGTGCAGTGGATGCTGTCACACATAGGATGTCATCATGCAGTGGATTTCGTCGTGCAAAGGATTCTTCCGTGCAAAGGATTTTGTCATGCAAAGGATTCTCTCGCACAGAGGATGCTTTCACGTAGAGGATTTTCCTGCGCACAAGCTACAGGTTGCGCTGCGCAAATGACTGGTTTAGTGGTCAACTTCAAGATCACTTTCTCACCAACTGGAGAGGAATTTTGAAAATCCTCGAGAGGTTTTTGTTGAAGAAAAACCAAATAAGAAAAAAATATCTCATATTTGAAAAATGTTTCATATTTTTGGAGATTCGAAGGAATATTTGAGCCCTATTTTTTAGTTTTCATGATTTCCTGTCCGAGACATGATTTTGCGACACATATTCCTGCCAGATGGAGATGAATTTCAAGAAACCAAGAGAGGTTTTTCTTTATAACGAGCTTGCCTGCAAAAACCTCTCTCATTTTCGAAAAATGATTTTTTATTAGTGAGATATGATGTCATTGTTAATGCCTATTTTCCTAGTTTGTTGCATAATCCGGTGTGTTTTCTGTTGTAGGTTATTGTTGCGTAGAAGACTTGCTGTGCAGGGGTGACAGAGTGTCCAACAATGCACATGATGGGTTATCACAACCACATGGTCAAATTTTCATCATGAACAATGATTGTAAAGAATATTTCGGTTACGATTATGATTTGGCAAAGTCGGGTTTTCTATTTTTAGTAATTTTGTTGAAGTTATTGGTCTCTTTCAAAGAAATCGGATCCATGATTCTAGGAGAGAGTAGTTCGACCCTACCAGCCAAGGGTGACATTATTTTTCTATATATGGGGATCATTTTCATGTAAAAGAGGTTGGTTGGCAAAACAATGTACACAATGACTATTGAATGTAGCTTTCGAATTCGATTGAAACTTAATGCAAAGGTCCTGAAGCTTTAAAGAAAATATTCTAATGGTGGTAGTCTGATGTATTGTATTCTTTATTTGCATATGTCCTCTCCTGTGCTCTTATATTCACATATGTAAATTTCTGTCTAAATCGGAACATGATTTCGAATCTAGAATTCATTGCTCAGTGCTCTAGATTCACGCCATTTAGACAAACTGTGTTTCTTCTAAGTTAACTCTGAATTCATCCTCAATGGTGCTCCAAGTTGCTTCATGTGTTTTTCTACCGCTACACACAATGATTTTTAACTGAAATATTGTTTCTTATTTAGCCTTTATCCTCTCAAGTTCAGTCACCAAGTTAGTTGTTTCTCTCATCTTCAGAATTTGAGTCCATTGCCCAATGGTACTTTCTCTCTTGCTTGTCCTACCATCCCTTTTAAAACAAAAATAAGCTTGTCCTATTGCAAAATCTGACCTCTGTGCATTTATTGATGAAATATTTGAGTTATTACCAATCATTAGACATATGAGAGAGCCCTCTCTGGTTGTATAGGTTAGAATACAATCTAAAGTTGGTTGAAACAGTTACCTCGGGGCTTTCTTTGATACAACCCAAGGAAATTATCAAGTGCTAACATAGTCATAGCCCCAACTTGGGGGTGACCTACTAATTGAGAGTGTATGAATAACAACGTATATGGTTGGGAGGAATCTCCGAGGTCTTGACGTAGTTGGTAATTTATAGAAAAACATAAGTGTTCTTTTATGTGTGCTCACATGTTTTTTATCGTGTGTATGTTTATGTTAATTTTGCTTGTTGAAATTGTACATAATTACACATGGTTGTGCATATTATTGTTAGTTCTACATAACTGTTGCATATGCAGGGCATGTTGGTTAATGAATGTTACTTGTTAGTCAATTTAGTAGTATTGGTAACAAAATTTGAGCACAAGGCTTGAATCATCACACATGCTGGGAAACAATAGTCGTGCGCAACACAAGGAGGGTTTCGCATGTAGATTTTCTCAATGAATTATTTCCACAATTATAATTGGTATTAGAGAAGAAAGAATTGGTATTAGAGAAGAAAATTTGTGTGGCATGACTCAGCTTGCAGCTGGGTACGTTACATTGTGGTATCAGAGCTTTTGGTTCAACATCGAACTTGTATGGGCCATAGATCAACATGAAGTTGGTAAATTCGTTATCTCATCCTTTGAGCTATGTCGAATTTGGGGAAAAGCGGTAAAATCTGAGTGCAATCCCCAAGTTTTTAGGAAAATCCAAGTCAAAATTGCACTCATAATGATTTTTATCGAGGGGCCATTTCGTCTTCCAAGCAATTGAATTGGCTTAGACAAGTGAGTCAGGAATTTTCATGATGGTCATGATGGTCATAAGATGGAAATATGGAAAATCAACTAAGAAAAGAAAGGACTTACGTGCACTAAGTATTGGTGGAACACGGTGCAGAGCTGGTGATGCACACAAAATATTGGTGCGTGGGGTGTGCACACTAAATTTTGGCATTGTGTGGTGCAAAGCTTGTGGTGCACATATAATATTGGTGTGCAGGGTGTGCACACTAAATTTTGTCACTGCATGGTGTAGAGTTTGTGGTGCGCAGTGCATGCATGTTGAATATTGGCTCCAAGAAAAATAGGTTGGTGCGCACATAATATTGGTGCACATGGCATGCACATTGAATATTGGAGATGCACATTGCATAATTATTCATGCACAAATAATATTGGTGCGTGTGGAATATTGGCGTTGCACAGAGCAGAATTGGTGGTGCACATTGAGTAGTGTGCATAATGAATATTGGCATGACATAGAGCAGAGTTGTGATGTGTGTAGAATATTAGTGCGTGACTCAAAAGTTATGTGCACTAGATATTGGTGAGCGACACAAAAGTTGAGCGTGCTAAATATTAGTGCACAATATAAAAACTATTTCTTATGAATAATTTATTTAATATGAATATGTTAGAAGGCGGGTCTATTGTTGATCATTTAAATGAGTTTAACATAGTCACTAGTCAGTTAAGTTTTCTAGGAGAAAAAATTGATGATGATGTTAAGGATCTTTTGATTTTATGCTCATTGCTAGAAAGCTAGAATGAATTTTTCATGGTTGTGATTAATTCTGTCTCTGGCTCAAACACTTTAAAGTTTGATGATGTTGTTGGTGTTATGCTTAGCAAGGAAATGTGACAGAAAAGAACAGGTGAGACATCAAGTAATTCTTCAACTATGGAGAACAGGGGAAGACAAAGGGAGAGAGGAAATATCTTAGGAAATCGTGGCAAGTATAAGAAGGGCAGACCCAAATCCATAGGGAAGCTAGAGTGTTGGCATTGCGGGAAGAAATGACACATGAAGAAAGACTTTTGGTATCGAAAAGGAAAACAAGGAGATGGACAACAAGAGAAAAACCAGGAAGAAAATGTAGTAGGTGATGTGTTGCAAGATGATTAATCATTTCATTAGATAATATTATTGATTCTTAGGTGGTAGACTCAAGGGCTTCATTTCATTCCACACCCCATAAGAAATATTTTCAAGACTATGTTCAAGGTGATTTTGGGTAGGTTTATTTGGGTGATGATAAACCATGTAAAATTGTTGTAAAGGGTAAGATACATATAAAATCACATAATGGAAACCAATGGTTGTTGAAAGAGGTGAATCATATTCTTGATTTGAGAAAAAATATAATTTCAACAGGGTAGTTGGATAATGAAGGTTGTACAGTTACATTTATAGGAAAATAGTGGAAGGTCACTAAAGGATCACTGATAATATAAAAAGGAGAGAAGGTAGGTACATTGTATTTATGTACTGTTAATTTTGACCTTTCTATTGATTTATCTTCTACAAGAGAAGATAAAAGATTGTGGTATCATAGGATTGGGCACATGAGTGAGAAGGGGATGTAGATTCTCCACTCAAGAAATTTTTTGCCAGATTTGAAGCAAGTTGATTTGGATTTTTGTGAGCATTGTGTTTTTGGAAAATATAAGAGAGTCAAATTTCTCGGAGTTGGGAAGGAAAAAGAGAGTGAAAAGTTAGATATTTTGCATATAGATGTATGGAGACCGATACATGTATTATCTCTTGGAGACTCTTATTATTATGTTACTTTATTGATGATGCGACTAGAAAAAATTGGGTTTATTGCGTTTGAAAAAATATGATGTCTTTGATACTTTTAAGGAATGGAAATCTTTGGTTGAGAATGAGACAAGAAATAAGTTGAAGTGTCTCAAATTAGATAACAGAGGGAAAAACTACAACAAGGAGTGTGAAAATGACTATTCATACCATGACATTTTTGGAGAGAAGACGGTTCCAAGAACACCACAAGAAAATGATGTGTCAGAAAAGATGAACAAGACAATCAAGGAGCATGCAAGGAGTATGAGATTGCATGCGATATTTCCCTTACAATTTTGGGTAGATGTCATGGATAGTATTTTTTACTTAATAAATAGAGGGCCTTCAAGTTCTTTGAATGGTGGAATTCCATAGGAGACATGGATAGGTAAAAAGGTAAACTACTCATTTCTGAAGATTTTTTATTGTGAAGTATTTGTCCATATTGATAGAAAAAGTATAACAAAGCTTGAGGTAAAATCCAAGAAGTGTACTTTTATTGGATATAGATTTATTGATTTTGGTTATCGCTTATGGGATTATGAAAATACAAAAATCACCAGGAGTAGAGATGTGGTATTCAATGAGAAGGTCATGTATAAACATTAGTTTCTGGAAAATAAATAGGAAAAGAAAAACACATAATACACAATGCGTTTAAGAAATCACAGATAATGAAATTCCAGAGGTTCTAGAAAATCAAAATGTTCAACAACATAACAACAACAAGTACCTTAGACTCCTGCAAGTTTTGTTAGAAGATCTACCAGGATAAGTAGACCCCTTGAATGATACTCTCATTCACTGTATTATTTATTGTTGAATGATTCTGGTGAATCACAAAGATATGAAGAAGTGATGCAAGTAGAAACTAGAAAGCAGTGGGAGCAAGGCATGAAAGAGGAGATGGACTCATTGGTACATAACCAAACTTGGGACTTGATTCAATTTCTTGCAAGTAAAATAGAATTGAAGAATAAATGGGTATACAAGTTGAAGGAATAATGAACCAGGTGGATATCGGTGGCCACCCACCTTTTCCAACTAGCTCAAAACAATTTTCTGGCAATTTTGACAATTTACTATTTTTAGCAGTTTTCAACTTCTTGGGCCATTTTGAGGGCCCAAATGAAGGTTTTTCGAGATTGAGGTTCTCAATGATAGATGAAGGCATGATTGAGCCCCCAAAATGAATCTCCTTGACGATACCTTTCCAACGTGCTATCACACACCTAAAACGAAGATCGTATGCAAAAGTTACGACCCCAGGAAGTTGATGCACCAACTTACCCAAACGGGGCCCATGTGACTTTTGGCGCTTCATCTCCTAGGGTTAGGTTTTTGGATGTCTAGGGTTTTTGACATTCCGGTTTATTGTAAAAAGGCCTTCAGAGCCTTATTGTAATCATCTTCTTGAGAATGGGAGTAGCCGTCACATCTCTTCTTAGAGATAAGCTGCCACCATTCTAGCGAGTCTTTCACTCTGTATTTTTACAGTCTCTGTACATTTCTTTCATTAATAGAAATCATGTATTACTGTATATCTATGTTTATGGTTTCATCTCTGATACATTTATGTTATATTATTGGATATACGCGATATCTCTGTGCATTTCCTTATTATATCTCCGCTCTCATTTCGTGCCGAAAATAATCAGGATCAAATAAGATGTAGGGAAAAAAAAGGTACAAGGCCAGACTTGTTGTAAGGGGGTTTGCACAGAAGAAAGGTATATATTTTGATGAAATATTTTCTCATGTTGTTAAAATAANCACTCTGTATTTTTACAGTCTCTGTACATTTCTTTCATTAATAGAAATCATGTATTACTGTATATCTATGTTTATGGTTTCATCTCTGATACATTTATGTTATATTATTGGATATACGCGATATCTCTGTGCATTTCCTTATTATATCTCCGCTCTCATTTCGTGCCGAAAATAATCAGGATCAAATAAGATGTAGGGAAAAAAAAGGTACAAGGCCAGACTTGTTGTAAGGGGGTTTGCACAGAAGAAAGGTATATATTTTGATGAAATATTTTCTCATGTTGTTAAAATAA